>VCRD01001479.1:20081-68600 GCA_006783055.1 Trinorchestia longiramus | reverse complement strand
TGTCACTCACGCACAGGCGTTTATGTCACGAGCATTTATCTCAATCATACATTAACCTTAAGGAGTTAGGGACATAGTTAGTAGGATGTAGTACTGGGGGGGTTCGTAGTCCAAAATTTATCGAGACGATTTTTGAATGTGTTCACAGTGCCAGCAGAAACTATGTTATCTGGCAGCTGGTTCCAAGTTGCGGCAATTTTAATGATTGAATGATTGAAAAGATTACAGAACAATTTTTATTGAATTCGCTCACTAATGAGGCAACTAAAGTAATCCTATGCCTATTTTGTTTAAAAACATGTTTGGGCATATTTTTTTTACCCATATCACTTAAATTATTGATACTTTTACGCCCTGAATATTCGTGTGGAGTATTATTCTCTAGTGAAGGCCTTATCTCTACTCCTTTAGAGGTGATAAAAAATCTAAAGTCTGATAATTCATACACCATCCCTCAATTAAACGTTTTCATCGAGGAAATAATTGTAATTCAGTGTTCGTTTCGACTGGAGGCTATGCTAGAAGCTGCGCGACGCTCCAGGCGGGTAAGCTATCGTACCACGAAGCATTTAGCGGCCTTATTCTGTCTCTTACTGAGGTCTTCCAAATCACTTGAAAGAAAGCTTTAGTCCTCGAGTCATTTAGCCTCATGGGATCACTTCCCCCTTGATGGCTGGGCCAACCCTCAGGAAGAGCAGTTTTCATTTCCCTCGGATGACTCAATTGTCGTTGTGGGCATCCACAGGTCGTTGTCCGGCTGGATCAAGCCGTGTTTTCTTGTGTCTCGAGTTCGTTACGCCTGCCATTGTCACCATTCTTTTCGCGCGCCATTGCATTCTGTTCAATTGCCTTCCACGTCACTGCGTCCACCAAGTTTCACACAAAGATGAGCTTGTTCGTGGGCATTGATTTTTTACTGTTTGTTATAAGCGTCGTTAATATCAGTCGTGTGAAATCGTAATTGGACTTTGTGCTGAACATAAAATTTGTAGACGAAATTTAGTTAGCTGTTATGAGCGGCAAGTATCTTGAAATTTGAAAACAATTGAAAGTCCTATTAGGAAACTTTTATTTGTTTTAGATCAATGTAATCTTATCTGCCTTAGCAATCAAAACGTTGTGAGATTTCTCGTTGTTTATTCATAGTAGCTCTCCGCAAATTAGTTTGACACTGTTGAGTTACGCTGATACAACCGGTTAATAATTTTAAAGTTCCAGGATTAGATAGTAAATCCAATTTTTCGGTCAAAATTTTAAAATTTATCTTCCCGTGTGCTTAGATAGAGCATTTCTGACGACATGCTTAACGGACAAATTTTATACCATTTTTAATAATGAAAACTCGTTCAAGTGTTCTGGAGATCCACTCATCTACATAACAATGAAGTCCTTCAAGTCGTGATTCGTGTTCTTGTTCAGGTTTGACAACCCAGCCAGCGTGTCGGAGACGCCAGTGCGACAGCTCACCTACAACTACCTGGTGTCCGTGAATGCCTGGCTCCTAGTGATGCCTGCGACGCTGTGCTGCGACTGGACCATGGGCACTGTGCCCCTGGTCACGTCTTTCCTGGACCCTAGGTACTACAGGGCTTCACGTCTTACAGGCTTTGCCTTCATGTGTTCTTCAGTGAGCTGATTGTCGTCTTGACACTCCACTGCGCTGTGTATCATGATACAGTTTCCTTAAATTACGACTGTTTCTCTACGATATTTATTTGAACATAATGTTTCCTTTACGGTGGAAAATAAATGGTGCAGTAATGGGTTAAAATATAGCCAGTCACTTGTAGGTATGTGTAAATGTCTATTAAATGCGGGCTCATTTCGCAAGTTCTGCCATGGAAAATGGACGAGCTGATATTCTAATCGCTCAAGTATTATTTTAATTTCAGTAAAGAATAAATACCGTCTACTGTTGTCGTGCCTCTACGGACTCGTCCAGTTCTTTTATGCATAAAAAGTAGTGAGGCTTCAAGAACGATGCAATTTTAATTGTAGAAACTTGTTCGAATGGTTTTCCTTTAATTAAAAGTACAAAGCATGGGAAATCTTCCTTTGCGACTGTTAGCTTCTTCTATAATTTCTTGCACGCGGAGAGATGCGAGTTTGATATATCATTATATGATTAACAACATATGAGCAAAAAAAGCCTATCTTAAAATCTAATAGAAAATTGCGTTACTGTTGTTTGCGCGTCTTTTGGGTGGTCATTTTATCTCATCTGCTTGTAGTGTGAGCCTGGCGTGTATTGTTCAAATGAATTTCAATTGCTTTTGTTAAAGCTTATGCAACGATAGAAAGCACTGTTGCATCTTCACCATACTATCTTCGTCAGAGTTATGCTTTGAAACTCTCCAAAAAAATTTGTGATTCATTTTTTGCTTTTATTCGTTAAAACACTAACTGTTCATACACTTCCGCTGCAGCCACCATGGATGCAAATCACTGTGCAAATCTTCTTTTTTGTCACATATTTTCCAAGCATGTCAAATCGAGGTAGAGCAAGTGTTACCGGTTTACCATTCAGTTTCTAATGTGAATGTTTATGTTGAGGAGATTTCTTGTACAAGTCAGACAGGCTTCGACTCATCCATTGCTTTGTTAACAATCCTGACCAGTCGCAGTGCTCAGTGAAAGTTTGGGCTTCATTGTTTCTTTGGCTGTTTCTACGAATTTGGCAGACCAGCGTACATTCAATTGTTTACTGAAGATTTCTCCACATTATCCTCCTTAGAATTTGCACACCTTTTTTGGCATAAAATGGGTAGAAAGTATTCCGCCAGCCTTGATTGTACTGAAGCTGTCCGTAAAAGATAAATTTCTTATTGAAAAATCGTTAACTTGATACTTCAAAAGCATCACTGATGAGTTGCGCCTGTAATGATTTAATGAGCTGTGCTTCTGATCTCACATGTAAAATGCATCAATAGTCATACTGTGTACCTGGATATGCTGTATATTTATAATATCACTTTGTTGTGCTTCTTGTCCAGGAATCTAGCAACCCTCGCAACGTACGCTGCTCTCGCCAAGCTTGCTCATCATGCGCTCTTCTGCGCACCTCGTCAGCACGCACAAGCGCTGCTCATGGTCAGTGATACTACTACTATTATTATTGTTTTCGTGTGAAGTAGTATTACTGTAATAGGTTATCATTCATAGTTGTATCGTTGCAAGTGTAAGGGTAGTCATGAGGCCACTATATGCTTAACGCTGTACATGCATTGGTGAGGGCGTTGTCGCACGACCTGCGTGTATTGCAATGGAGACTTGGAACAAGCGTTTGATTGAGCCTTCGTATTGGCTGACATAACATTACCCGAAGTGAAGACGCCTGCCGTCGTGACGAGACTTTATCTTGTGTATAAAATGCATTAACTAACTGCGCCCCTTCTTCGGGATATTCCAGGGTTTGGGATTCCTAGTGCTGCCCTTCTTGCCGGCATCGAACCTGTTCTTCCCAGTGGGCTTCGTGGTGGCCGAGAGGGTGCTCTACATGCCCTCCATGGGCTTCTGTCTTATCGTCGCTCATGGCTTCAGCAATCTCCTGCACAGAGTGTGAGTCTCAAATCTTTTCTTTCAATTCTGTGTTATTTGTTAGGGCGGATGTTACACGCTGTTTGGATTTTTTACTGAAAATTCTCGAACTTGTCCTGTAACTGAAGTCACCAAAAAAATATCCGTGTCCGTGCTTGTAACTACATGTTATTACGCCTCTGTTGACGCGGGAGATGTTACAGTTGTTTGTTCTTTAATATAAGTATCATTTTAGTATTAATAAGTCGTTTAAATTATTCTGTATTTCTCCTGCCTTTCTGAAGTTCGAAATAGAAGTCTCAGTTCGAGACTTGATAGAGCAGTGTTCTTTTAAGCATAGAAATCTGTTTCATCTAAACAAAAAAGTTTGTCAGTCTTCAAATCACGGCGAACCCTAAAAATTCATTAGAAGTTGATTTTGAACTCATTTGAATTGTAGCAGTTGATCGAATTTTCGAGACGTGTTTTTTAATCGTGAGATGTTTTTACTACGACAGCTGTTCCAGTCATTTTTATTGATGGTTAATGCAGTAAATAGCCGTAGAGCTTGAGCCGCCTCCGCAGTGTCCGAGAGAGAGGCCTGTCTGGGTGATCTGTCTTGAGCTTTCCAGATATGCCTCAACCCTACTTGATCGAGCGATCCTGGCTCCGTTCTCAGCTCTCGACTTTTTCTGTCCGTCGTTGCTTTTTCTTAACTGTCTCTTAACGATGTCCCGGCCTCTTATTTAATGTTGTTCCTTCATAACTACACTTTCTTCACTTGCTTAATAATAAAGCTGTATTGCTCTTGCAGCTCAACTCTGACATTCAAATCATATTTCAAGCACTAAACGATGCAATCCTTTCCGATCGAGCTCCATCTTTATCGTTTGAGTATTTTACGTAAGTCGTTGCATATATGTTTATTACTGAGTTTTTGAAGAGTTTCATTGTATTTTTTTCTGTACGATTCTTACCTCATACGACTTCAGTTAGCATTATAAAAAAAACTTAACTCCTATCTCTAAACATTTTTGAGGTAATCATCGTTCATTTTACTACTTCTTCATTGTTATTTTATAATACAGTCATTCAGAACCTTTTAAAGTAATGCACAGGAAGTTAAAAACCGATGTATTGCGAGCTCAAGTTGATAATTTGTAAGGTTTACACCGAAATGAGTTCACTTTGGCAGCTTGTGTTTGTTTTTAGCTTCAACGTTGAATATTTATGCGCCTCCGTGTGTTTTTTCTGCGAGTGCAATGAACCTGAGGGATACACTTCGCTGGTACATAAAATCTGAGGTGTGGGATCGATGAGCTACGTAGCCATGTTTTTTTAACCAAAGGAAGCTTTTGAGAGTCTGGGAAAAATTATTTTTGAATAATTCCGTACATGACTAATTTCTATCTTTAGCGTCCCCTATTCTGAAAAATAGATAATATTTGAGAGATATTCATCATTGCTGAGAATATTCAATCTCTTTTGAAGTCTTTTATCTGCCACCAAACACTTATTAGCATCCTGAACGTCAGCGAACTTTTAGGTCCACGCTGCAGTAGTGGACTGACTCCCCCACCGCTCCTGCAGAAATAGTGACGCTGTATGCCGCTGTTACGCACGAGCGAATGATAGCAGCAGTAGCTGGTGATTTGAAGTGTAGTGATTGTGTGGGATCAAGGTTGGCTGGCGGCTGCTAACGAGTATTGACGTTTTGATGAGCATCGTTCTGCGTCCAGTGATCCGCTTTAAGACTATCAGCACGCAGATTTTGATTATACGTGCTGTTTGGTTAGCAGTAGTGTACATTTTCTTGTAAATTCTTAGACATTAAAATTATTACCTAATTTGAAAATTAGTAACAATTATTCATGTCTCTTGGAATGAATAATGACTTTAATTTATGTAGTAATAGCTTTCTCACAAGTGTTCACTAATAAATAACTTTATTTATTTCTATGAGAATGAATATAGTATATATCTTTTATAGAACAAACATTGGACCGTGCATTCATAAGTTTGTGCTTTGTTTGTTGGACGGCAGGCAGCACAAGCGCAGCGCATGGCTAGGTCTGCTGTTCCTTCTGTCGGTGCACGCGCTCAAGACGCATGTCAGAAATGCTGACTGGAAGGATGAGTACACTGTCTTCACGGCTGGGCTTAAGGTGACTCTTCACTCGTGTACTGACAAGTCAAAGCTTCCATTGTAACATGATTGTGCTGCTCTCAACTGGAATGATGTTACTTGAACGTTCTTCACGGTGTTTAACTTTGGAAGTAACGTTTGGGCTTACGTTTTTGATTTAGTGGCGTGACAATTTATTTATTTTAGGCTTAAATATTTACGTATTGTGTTGTTAAAGCCTAATTGGAACTTATAATTGATATTCTTTTTTTTCGTATCATAACAGAATCATTTGGATTTGTAAAAGATTGCACATATATAAGTTAGTGTTAACACTCGGTTAGAAATAGTATGTTAGTTCGCTATCGAAATGCGTGTCAGGTAACGACTTATTTTTCTATAGGTATATAAATATTTTGTAGCGTCAAGTTGCTCTGTGAAAACTATGTTTGAAAATATCAGAAATATCAATCAATATTTCCAATTACAGAAATAAAGCGTTTCAGTTTTATTAGATTGTATTACTAGTGCGTGGACTTGACATACGCAGGATATAATTCATTTTCTCAGTAGGGCTGTGTTCTCGTTACAAGTATTTCGCGGATAGAATTTGTTCTTAGACAAATGAAGATTTTTAACTCCTTTGTATACCTGCGTATACGGTAGCGAGATACTCGACGAAGTGAAGCTTTTGACAAAATCATATGGAAAGCTTGCGTTTAGTACGCGGTTGTTATGGTTCATTGATGTATGGTGTGCTTGTTCTGGTCAGCGTTTCGTTGTTTTGACAGTGAAACTCATAGTATTGGTCTGTTATTGCTTAGTTCCACTTACGTTAGCGTTCTAATCAATAATTATAGGTCGAGAGTTTTTTAGTAATCGTGGTATGAAGTTCTTTATTTTTTAGTGACTTTTTATTTGTTTAGGTAAATCAGCGCAACGCGAAGCTTTTCAATAACGTTGGTCACGCGCTGGAGTCAGAGGGCAAGTTTGGAGAAGCGCTTGCTTACTTCCAGGCCGCCGTCACTGTTCAGGAAGACGATATCGGCGCCCACATCAATGTTGGCCGCACTTTCAACAATTTGAAGCGATACATCGACGCCGAGGACGCTTATCTCAAGGTACGGTGTGGTTTTCATAAAGTTGTACTTTTTGTCCGTTACAGAATCATTGTTATGTTACTAACACTAACTATACAATGTTAACATTGTTGTTAGTGGATGTTATATCTTACCCTCAAATGAAATTTTCTAAATGTTGGGATTCATCTATGATGCCTTTTGCTTCAGACATAGCTTTCTTTTGACGTGTCGTCCTATGACGTTGAGAGATGAACTAAGCATTCGTGTTCATGAATGATTGATGATGCTTGTCTTTGCGACCGTGTGTATAGCAATGATTTACATTGGTTTTTGAAAACTGGTGAGATGTGAACGCCCATCGTTTCTTGAGATAAGTTCTTTATTGGGTTCGTATTAAAAAGTCTTCGGTGTATTGTTCTTCTTCATGTTCAATCTCATTGTTCTTTCGAATTGATATTCTCTCACCTTACATATATTAAAATGCATGCCACTTTATTACTGCAATAAATTACTAGGGCTGTTGAATTATTGCGACAAGAGGCGTAGCTAGAAAATATATTAGCGCTTAGAGAGTCTGCCGTAAAATACCTACAAATTTCAATGAATTCATTTGTTTTGACTTCAGCTGTCGCAGCCACTCCCTAATTAGCGACTGAGCTCTTCTTGCTTTGTCTTCATATTAATTGTTTTTGGGGTCATTGTTTCCTTAACTATTTCTTATAACAACCTCAATAGGTCGTATATATGGTCTCTTGCTTGATCTACTGTTAGCTACTATTTCATATCTTATAACGTACGCTCTTTACTTTAGGAACAAATATGGAGTTAGTCCTGTACGCCAAGTACATTATTTATTGAAACTGTGTCGTTCAGAACATCGGAATTTTGTTTCTTGTTTACTACAGAGTGCTGCTCCGCGTGCTAAACATATCTGGTGACCGGTTGTAATATTATTTTTCTGTCGTGTGTGTTCGTGTGTATTTTCAAACTTTCGCAACATTTAGAGACGGGTAAAAGTTTACCATGCTACATTTTATTGGACTTGTGGTTTCTTAATCTTCATTTCTTATTTCATGCAATAAAATTTCGTTCAAATATCTCCTATCGTATGAATAGATTAGAAGTACAAAATTAATGGATTTGTGTAACGAAAGGCAGATAAAATTAAACATCTAAGATCAATAATGAGCATAACATATTAATAGGAACCAGCCGTGAAATTAATCTATTTATCTAACAAAAGGCGGACAACATGTAGCACCCTAACCACATAGTAATTTGAATAACGGGTTTATGGCGATCAGGCAAAATCGCTGCTGCCGAAAGCTAAGCCTGGAGAGAGCTACCAGGCTCGCATAGCACCCAACCACCTGAACGTCTTCCTCAACCTGGCCAACCTGATTGCGCGTAACAGCACCCGACTAGAGGAGGCAGACTCCCTCTATAGGCAGGCCATAAGCATGCGTGCCGACTACACCCAGGCCTACATCAACCGTGGTGACATACTCATCAAGATGAATCGGTGAGTACTTGTCATACTCATTTGTTCACTTTCCAGTTGTAGTGGGAGTTGTAAATACCTGTAGATGAACTCGTGTGCCATGCTGCTCCTCTGAGCCTGTGTAATCGACTTCCTTTTTGCTCGCCTTTGAATCTTGGTCAAAGGGTAACGATGATTTATTGTACAGCCATTGAGATTAGCCGTTGAGTACATTCTGTTGATAAGACACGTTGATAATGTCAGTCTATATGAACACGTCTCGTCTCAGCCTTAGCTTCATTATGAACAGGTAAGTCCGTCTACGTTTTCAAACATACAGGTATGTTCGTCATAGGTAAACTCCGCACTTTTTAAGAACTTGGCATTCAAATCGACATGGAATTCATCTCTGTTCCAATTGAAGTGACGTATTAATCACGATGAACCGTTGTAGAGCAACACTTGTCATTTTTGCTCTATTGCATGCAGGCTTGTCAGAAGGAATTTTTCTTGCTCCTTGTTGTTTCATGGTGTCGAGTTCGTCCCAGCAAGTCTCGGCTGCATAATGAAACGTAACTCGTTGATGGAATTTGGATAAACGTATCTACAACTGCGTTCGTTTCGCTTTAGATATTTTGAGTTCGCTAAGAATTCTTTTTCATCTACATGTTGAGTCGTTGAAATGCACCCTTTTCGTGCAGATTTTTGCGGTTCAACAGTCGAAAAAGTACTTCCGTGTACGCATCTAGTAAAATAAATACCTTTACATGTGTTCTTTAAGAATATTCCCGAAAGAATTCTTATGTATTGATGAATTTCTTCGTTGATTACTTGAAGTCTGTTTTATCCTTCAAGATATTTTTCTCGTTCGTTATTAGCTAATTTTCGAGTTCGAACTCGGTCAGAAAAAGTAACTTTTTTTTCGCGAGTGGTATATGGTATTTGAGGTATCGTGTCCAGATGGCAGAGCGTTTGCAAATATCAGATTTTCAGAGTAAATTTTGGAATTAATTGACATTCCTTCTGTATGAAACTAGACTTGAGAAAAACTACAGATGTAAAAATGAACTCTAATAGTAACCATTTATAGTCCCATGATACTCTCCTGAATTTTTTACAATGTGCACTGTTAACGATTAATTGTATCAGGGATGCAACGAAATTTTTTTTAAATCGTCTGTTTTATTCTGTAGAAGTTTTAACAGACCTGAACTGCCACGTCTCTTCAGTATGGTCAGTAGTAGGTATCTTTTTGTACGCGTATGAGCGGAAAAAATGCTTCTTAACTTAACTACGGATTAGCCAGCTCACTCGCTTCCATGATCCTTGTAGTTTTGCGGTTATATTTCGTGTTTGATGAGTCGAATTGTAGTAAGCGGTTTATTAAGGAAATTTACATAGGTCAGGTCGGTGACATTGTAATCCGTGTATCTGAAAATGATCTTTCAGTTAATCAAATACTAGCATGGGAATATTGACGGTTCTATACCGAGCTGTCCAGACGCAAACTCGCTTCCACGTCTGCTTTAGGCTGTGTTTTACGTTACGGAATTTGCTCGTTCTGTATGAATACGAACCCTCTTGTGTTGATTCATCCCCTACATTGGCCAGTCTTTAGTGTTACATTGACGAGGTGTCTTTCTATTCTCAATGTAGATTGTTTTCGTTTTGTGTGGGCTGATCACGTCTTTGTTAAAATATTCATATTTTTATAATGGATTCATTATTTCGGCGAGCAGTTGGCGTTTCTTATAACTACGAAGTGAACTACATTACGAACTTATGTAGTTTTATATAAATTTTTCCTACCTCATTGCTCACACTTTTTCAATCCTTTCCCTAAATGTTGTTCGCGTTCTTTTCATTATTTTGATTTTCTTGAGCATTCTTTTTATTGCTTTTCTTCCTCTCGTAAGTTTTAATTATTTTCCCTCATCCTTCATCATGTTTCATTTTCTTTTAACAACTCCAGCAAAGACATATTTTCTTTCTGTATTGAGTATGTCTGGTGTTGCTGTTGCAGAATAGTTTTTATCTTTGTACTCTGCTGTCTCGCATTGCTGCTGTCTTTGTTGGTAAGTTTATTACTTGATGGAGTTTTTACTTAATATATATTAATTTGGTCGTGGACTGGGCTATTCTACCTTGACCACATCATGTTTCTTTCATTTTTGTTGCTCATAATATTCAGATTTTATTCCCCCTTCGATGGGCAGTTCTTTTGCTGCGTGAGCTCAGTGCGTTGTATTAGGGCCCGCCTTATTCTTTCAATGGCTCGTTTCCTTTGCAGCAAGATTCGTTGTTCGTTGCCAAGGTTTGTGTGTGCGTTCCGAGTTAGGGTCTGTCTGAAGCGAACTGCAGACTCCTCCTTCAAAAGAGCACCAGATAAGGACGCTTTGGTTCATTGGTTGCTTCGCAGATAAGGCTTTCATTTGCCACAGACATCCTAATGGCTCTTTAAATAACTCCTGCTCGTCGCCATGACACTCAACATGCGCAGTTTTTTTGGACCTGCCCTTCGTGATATTTGCGAGCCTTGTTTTCTGCCACCAATTATGATATTCCTCTTATCAGCGGCCCCACTCCATGTGGCGTCTTAAATCTTTTGTGTTTGGGAGCCCACTGAAAATAATAATTTAGTGGTAATGATTACATTCATTATAGTCTGCTCGACCATTTATCCGTCGTTTCTTTCTCTACATTTTAACCCTCCGTGAACCGAGAACCATTATATTTATTACTGTTCATCCTACTCTGTCCCATTTCTTTCCTTCTCGCTCTTTTTGTAAATTTGAGAGCCGAAATGTGAATTGCGTTAAAGTTTTCAAAAGAGTTAATTTTTTTGTCTCCATTTGTGTGCTTTAAAGAAACATGATTCCTCTGGTCTCACTTCAGTTTGTTTGTTTGAAATTTTTCCTTTTTTCTCTTTCGTTAAAAATTTCATTTGTACCCTTGTTTTCATGTTAATCATGTATTACCCACTTTAGTATACTTTTTCTCATATTCATTATTTCTTAATGCTGTAGTCTCAGTCGAAAAGGTAAGTGTTCGGGCTTTGCCAATTCTCCGAGAACACGGCTTCTCATCTAGCCCGATGACTTAAAACCCGTCGTATTATTCAATGCTTTTATCTGATAGTCAAGTTCATTTAACTCCATCCAATCACCGTTTTGCTCATCTCGCCTGATTTGTTTCATTAACTATGACCATTCTGCCATCGTACGAATCCACCGTCCAAGAATTCTGGCGTCGAGGCCGAATAGAAGCCATGATCAAGTTGCTTTAAATTCTCATTTTCTTACTTCGTCATAAAGCTTCTGCAATTCTTTATCGTATGAAAACATAGCGATATTTGTTCTTGTGCAGCTTTTGTAGTGTAATATATCTTGTGTTTATGTTTTTTCTGTAATCAAAGTCGTTTTCGACTTACAACTTCATAGGTTTAATTTTTCCTTCTCATATTGTCAAAAATGGTTTTATTTTTTCTCTCTTAATTTATCAAAAACTTTTTACCAGTCTTGAAAATTTTATTTTTCCAGTAGGTTATTACTATCTTCCTTCATTTCGCTTAAATGGATGGACCATTGTTTTTTCTTTCAAACGTTTTTGTGAAATAATAAAAATTTCACAGCTGAGAATGATTGTGATCAAGCTCTTGATTGACCAGCTTTCTTTGTTTGTGTCAAACTTGAAGGATTTAAAAAAATGATATTCAGTGTAACTTTCTACTCCATGGAGAACAAATTGTATTTTTGTACATATACATCAGTATTCTGATTGCTTATGTTTTATTCTAAGAAAATATTTTTTCCATTAATTTTCACCGTTTGACTATGATAGAAAAAAAGATAAATTTTTTGAATAAAATTTGTATAGCAGAATTGCCTAAGTTAGAAGTACGAAGTATTTCTTAAAGGCTTATTTCAAGCCTGAACTAGAGCTTCTAGGATGAGTTTCTTCGATTCGATTTAATTTCTATTATTTAAAGTGTTGCTCGTTGCAGTACTTCACGCACTCGAACTCTCTAGTTCTTTGTATTCACATAAACATTGATAGATGAGACTTTGGTTAATGAGGGCAACAGAGAAACTCTGGAACTTCGATTGCCGAGCTGTCGGCCTGGAGGTGTTTATGTATATTGGCGGCTGCGGTAAAGTAGTGGTGGTCGTGCTGAGGCGAGACGGCATATGGAGATACAAACCAATGACGATTCTGAAGTTCCAGTGACGTTCGTCGCCAAGTATCATACGAATTGGGTCATTCCTCAAAAATTATTTTACTGATTTTTCGACCGGTGTACCTGTCGTTTCTCTCATAGTACCATGAAATTTAAGTGAGCTAGGAAGAGGCTTGGTTCCAATGCATGATGCTGATCAGCGGTGCCGGCATTCAGGATGGACGCAGTGTAAGGGCGCTCACAATCAGAAACATACGGACGCCTTAAGAGGCCTGAGTGCCTCATCGATTACCACAGTGGCCCGATCTCATCATACAATGAAATATTACAAGTGGAGCCTTGTCTGTTGAGGCCGACAAGTTGCCTCAACTTGCCATTATGAGAGACGGAAAAATGAGGACACGATGCCGAGCCAGAAGGAGCGTTTGTACGAAGCTCTGAGCCTCGTGTGTTTAAGAAGACTTATCGTGACGCTTCATCTGGACCGAGAAACTCTTCTCGACTGTCGTCCTCCTTCCCTTTTTTTTCTCTTGAAGTTCCTTGTGTATGCAAGACGCCGATTATAGACTCCATATGCGTCGTATGAATGAGTTGTTTCAAATTTTAATTTTTTTATGTGTCAGATAATTCTATCATGATGTTCGATGGTTTTTTAATCGTAGAACAGTATCCGGAGGTGGTTTTCTCCTTAGTTACCACGCTTCTGAAATAGAGGGTTACCATTCCAGGGTGAAGTTTGTAAGCTGGTGTCACTTAGTAGCGTAGAGTAACTCTCATTGTCACGCTACAGAAACTCGTCATTTTCTTCCATATTATATACATCTTGTAAAGAGGCCAATTTCCTAGAACCAGTTACTCGTCACTCCGTCTTCGCAGATATTTCTAAATTACGTTGCAGAGTATTAAACCTAAACACTTGTACTGTGGTCATGCTTGTCATCTCAGCGGTGTACACTCACCACACACCGCTCGTTTATCATTCCTTTAACCGATATGGTCCCAAAATTAGTACACTATGTTCAGAGTCTCCTAAGTATCAGTCACTGTCTTGAGTCACGTGAAGTTGGAGCCAGTCTCACAGTCCCATTATTATGAATAGGGTCAAAAGATGTAGTCTACTTTACAATACAAAAATAGAAATTTAGTATTATTTCAGTGTTAACCCATAGTCCTCATCTCACCTTTATTTTCATAATGTGTTAGTTTTCAGAACCCAATAAATTCAATTTTCACTAGTACGAATAGTTTTAATTCGAAAACTAATATAAGTTCACAAAAACATTAAGAGAATGTAGCTCTTTAATTACCTTGTTTTTGTATAAATGTCTTCTCTAATTCGATGTGATCAAATAGAAGTTAGCAATATGGTTAACTTGTTATTTGTGCTAGTTTCTATCACTTTTTTTGGAAATTGTTATTTTAGTGCTTTGAATCCTGGCAAATAATTTTTTCGAAGCATGCGCAATGTACGTACTGATATTCCAAGTTCTAATCAATGCAGACTGCGTCACCGTTTACTTATTTTAAACCACTGGGTTAGTTGACCAGCTAATGCTGTCTAATTTCATTGATTGTGGTTCATAAATTGTTGCCAGCGAAATTTTGATTGCACAATATTGGCTAGTATTGTATACTCCAGCCAGCTGAAAAAGAAAACAATCGCGAATTGTAATAACGTGTTACACTTGATCTCGGGACTAAACTGACCAAGCTGTCGTGTTACTCCCTACACAGCGTTATCTCGTAATGCTTGCTTCACTTCACACTGCTTTGTGCATGACTGCAATGTAACGTGTTCACCCTTGCAACTCACGATGTCAATTGTTGTACGACTCGGTTGGCTACACTACTGTGTGCAGTTGTCGTGTACTGTTCCTGTACTTGTGACAGGTAACAGGATCTCAATTTTAATACCTGGTGATGGTGCCATCCGGGCAGTAGCGACCCACCGTCGCAGTACGCAGCTCAACTGAGCTGTGCCGCTCCCCCACACGCGTACGCCATCATCGCGTCCATGAGCCACAATGGCAAGCTATGATGAAAGTTTTTTCCAAAGTTGAACAAAGAAGGTCTGATCATCTGGCTGGAGTGAGGGGGTATACATAGGGGTGCTGCTGCCGCCGCCCTCCTGCCGCGCTCCTGAGATGTTGCTCCGTGGGGGACCTCATCACACCTGCTCCCTCCTCCCAATCAACTCCCTATTTTATCCCCTCTTGCTCCCCTCCTGTACCACCTGTACTCTTCCCTTGTATGTCTTGTAAGTATTTTACTCCTGCTTCCCGGTGTTACTCCGCTTGGAAAGTAGGGTGCACGAGGGCGTACCTAGAGTCGAAAAATTATCGAGTGTACTACGAGTAACTGTTGTACAGTTTGTTTTGAAATATTTAAAGCTTATAGCATTAATGTATGCAGCTTATGTGTACGGAATCATTAGACCTTTACACTTTAATTAAATCTTCACTCAGCTTCCCTGTTATAATCGCATAGCTTGCGTGATGACTATTATTGGCCGGCGTCTAATAAAGAAGCCATACTCGCTTCATGACGTTACGCTGTCACGTTTTATTCGTGTTAAATCATGCCTTTATGTTTGTATTCACGTTCATAACATAAATATAGGTGTTTACTTTCGTACACTCGCTGGTTGACGAGTTCGAATACATCGATTGTTTTTACGTTCGAAACTCAACGCCGTTTCCCTGGTTGACACAATTCATTCGTCTTGTATTAACGGTTCGACTATTGATTCATCTTCAAACCAAGGGCTCATTTGTGCTTCCCACTTGTGCTCCAAATTTGTGTCTTCCATTCGTGCTTTACATCTGTACTTTAAATTCGTGCGTCTCAACCCTAGGGTTACCTTAAGGACCCTAAAATTGCTCGTCGGATGACGTTATGAACGTAGTCGTAGTGTTTGCACGCGTGCTGCCGTGTGTTTGCGGGAGGCAAAGTAGGTGAAGCGTGGCAGTAGGTCAGCAAACTGTTATACGTGATGTCATAGTTCCTCGATGCAGTCCGCAGCGCTTGCAGCAGCAGCGCCAAGTTGAATTTCATTTTCATATTTACGTACATTTGTCCGATTCGATGTAAATCACCTTAGCTTTGACTATGAAGTTAGGCAGAGCCGTGCTTGGACATCATTATGTCACGGCATGAAAAACATGGAGCGGAGAAGAAATAACAAATAAGCGTTAGAACTGTTTGTATAGTAAGTCGCGGTTTTCCCACGTCCTTGAAAATCTTGAAATGTTCTCGAACAAAAAATACTTACCTTTGAATTTTGAAATGTCTTTGAAAAACTGAAAATTTTGAGTTACTAAAAACAAACAAGAGTAGCTCATTTCATTTGCATGCATGTTATGAATGTTTTTATTGTGTCACAGGGTCAGTCTAATCACTGCACTTAGCCATATGTTTTCAATGGGAATGGGTTTGATTCAACTTAAGCCCAACCGTGATTTATTTTTACTGCTTTTCAGTAAATGTAAAACAGAAAAATCATATAGGTTGTTGCACAGCAAACAGATTTTTATGTTTGTACGCATACATATGTCTCTCATGCTTATTTTCAATAATTAAATAAAGGAATTAAGTCAATTTTTCTTATCATAGATATTTTTTGTATATCTATGATTCATGGTTTAAATGTTAGACTCCTTTTTTATCTTGTATTCAAAAGTACTTAATTTAATACTTTTTTGCAAATAATAGCCCAACACTATGTAAGAAAATAGGGATTTAATATAGAATAAAATATGAGGATAGAAATGAACCGTTTGGTTCATTCTTGAGTTGCTACCCAAGTTCCATGCCGTGTGACATAAAGGCATCAATCATGCACGTTCACCTCAATCACACACGTACATTTGAGTCACGTGCACGCACCTTACACAGGCATTTCAGTCGTGCACACGCACCGCAATCATAGAATAAGGCAATAGAAACGAGCTGTTTGGCTCATTCTTGGGTTGATACTCAAGTTCCATGCCGTAACCCGGGCCGCAAAAGTTAGAAGGGATTTAGAATCAGTAGTTTATAGAATTGGGGAGTTCCTTGACCAATATTTGCCGAGACGATTTTTGAATGTGTTCACAGTGCCAACAGAAATAATATTTTCGGGGAGCTGTTTCTAGATTATGGTAATTTTAGCTTGAAAGAAGTTTGGTGCCTGGATTGTTGTGTAAATTATTATTATTTATTCATTGCTGTTGTTTCTGGCTCTTACGTTATCGTCTCTGTTGGAAAGCCCTTTTAGAGTAATATCGTTTATGCCATTGAGATATTTATAAGCCTCGATGAGTTATCTTCGCAGTCTTCTTTGTTCTCAAGAGATGAGCTCATGCTGCTGAAGACGCCTTTCGTAGATGAGATTACGGAATGCAAAAATCATCTTCGTTATCCTCTCAATTTTCTCCATTTTATTGTCTCTTCTTAGGGTAAAAGACCTCGGTTGCACTGCAGATAGTAGATGTGGCTCCACTGACGCTTTGTAGAGCGGTAAGATAATATTCTTTGACTTGCATTCGAAGTATCTTGCAGTGGAACTAAAGATCCTGCTCCCATTTTTGACGCTTATTTCCACTTGTTTGTAATGCTTGAGATTTTCAGTGATAATGATACCAAGCTCTCCTTGTTGCTCGACTGTTTCAATAGGTGAGTAATTCATTGGATGTTGGAAATGCCGATTTTCAGCATCAACGTGTTGAAGTTCACGTGACCAGTTTCGGTCCATTGAAGTGGGCGATTGAGGCCTGATAAAATAGTCATTGTGTCGCTTTCGGTGAACCCTTTATTACGAATTTTCGTGTCGTAGGCTGATTTGTTGATTTTACTGATGATTCTGACGTCAAGGTCGTTGATGTAGGTCATGGAGAGGAGTGGGCCTAAAACGCTCCCTTGAGGAACTCCTGATGTTACATGCATCAAATCACTTGCTTGATCATGAATCATCACTCATTGAGTGCGACCAGTGAGCCAGTTTCGTATCCATCGAGAGCAGTTGCCTCTATTCCATGTGTTTTAACTTTGGCCATTAGCCTTCCACGGGAGAACTTTTTCGAAGGCTTTATGAAAGTCTAGATATACAAGGTCTACGACTTTTGTACTGTCGTATATGCGGTTAACTTCTCCAAAAAAATCTCAAAGAAGTTTGTTAGAAAACTACGTTTTTCCCTGAATCCACGTTGGGCGTCAACCATACGGGTGCGGATGTGCTCTTGACGATAGGGTTCGGTTTTTATCATTCAAGCCTTTTGTATGACTTGTCAGGCATTTATAAAGTGCGTAATTTTTTGGGAAAACCATAGAGGGTTGGTTGGACTCATTCGTTATTTCTGGATGTGTTGCTCTATGGCGGTTGTTATTTTTCCTTTAAATATCATGTAGCATTCCTCGGCGTTTTTGTTTCTTATTAGTGATTCGTGGTCGAGACTGCTGAGCCCTTTTTTCATTAATTGGAAGTTTACCCGTTTGTAGTTTAGAAAGTCTTTCAGTTGAGGCCTATCGTTAGGGTATTGAACTTGGGCGCGAAGTCTATCATATGGTGATAACCAATCAAGCCCGTAACTTCTAATCCAATTATTTTTCGGTCAGGGGTCATCATGACGAGGTCAAGGAAATTGTTTTGTCTAGTCGGTACGTTGGCAAGCTGCTGCTGGGGAATTATTATTTATTAGATCGATAAGCTTAGATTCGAGTGCTCAACTTTGACGAGTAGTCCAGTTTATGTACGGCAAATTGGAGTCTTCCATGATTGGTGCTCCATAAGGAGACAGAATATATTTTCAAGGAAGCTATAGAATTCATCATCATTGGTTGCTGTAGAGGTTGGGTTCCTGTATACGAGTACAATTTTGATGTTTTTTTGGCTGCGGGTAGATGGTAAGATGTAGTAGATACATGTGTATTGTCGCGTAGGTATCACCCATTGGTTAACCTACCGAATCTTGGCTCAAGACAAAATGAAGAAATTCGTGTTGATTTGAATCCTGAATAGGCAATTCTCCCAATTTATATAATTAGGTACTATCCCACTACCTGTATCTGCTACCAAACTTGGGTCAATTTTGATCCAATAACAACTAAGAAAGTTACATTGATGTTTATATTATTGTTTAATAGAATTGATTTAGTGTAAATTTATCTCTTAGATATTTCAATTTTATGTGGTAACCCTGTATGTGCTTTACCTTGACATTTTTTGTTGTGTCAAATGCATGCACTTGTGGTGTTTGCAGGTCATCGATTACGAGGACTGGGGCGTGAACACAGTTGCTCAGCTATCACGAAAATCAAATTTAATGAGAGGGTTGTAAACTTATTGACTGAGTCGACGTTTTGTATAGGAAGTATTTTATTACTTCTGTTTTGTTCCGTAGTGTATTTAGTTTGATTATTCGTATGCGTTCGTAAATACCTGCACATTCTATAAGAGTTTGTTTTTCCCTTCCGAAAAATTTACGAAGACCTTTATCTTTCTACCTTTGAACGTGATTTGAAGCGTTGATTATAAATATTCTTCTGTTTTTTAAGGTCTCTCTGCCAAAGTTACTGTTGTGAGTAATTCGAAGCTGAAAGGCTAAATTTAATATAAATAAAAAGCTGAATTTAATATAATTTACTTACGCAGCTTAGCACCTAGCTTAGGGATTATTCTCCTTACTTTAGAGCAAACAGAGAAAAAACTAGTTCATTGGTCCGTCACTTCAAATTGTAAACTTGTAAAGGGGGCTTGCTTTTCCAAGCTGTAATGCAATTCTAAGCAAGTCAGAGCTTACTGTCATACGGGGCTGACGCTTACACATTATTAAGAGACGGTAGTACCCAAGGAGATATGAAGTGGATTTTTCTTCATATGTCTTGAGGATTTAACGCTCCCCGAGGATGCCAGAGCTGCTTTTCCAAAGGGTTTGGCGATTGTCTATCCTCTTCAGTACGTCTTGTGAGCGAGGCGTTCTTCAAAACTATCACTTGCTACTCACGGGGAAATTGACAACTGGGTCTTCTATGGATTCAGTTGTAAGATCTAATTTTTTTTCTATCTTGTGGAGGAGGTCAGCGTATTTTGTGACGAAGATCTGACGCTATCTTCGTTTCTGTTTCTTCATTGACTTACGTCACTCCTCGTCTCTTCGTGATGCCTGCTTTACTTCTTTTTTCTGAATAACGCGGGCTGTGCCGTCGTGAACCGCAAATATAGCGCGTTCTTGTAATATCATTTGTATTATATACTTCCTGCGTATCATTTACAATAATCATGCTATGAATAGTAAAATGATTAGCCCTTGATTAAGACAATAAGAACGTGAGATATAAAGTGATGCTTGTCAGTGTAGCACAATCGCTCATTACTGTTACAGGGCAGCAAGTACACTACAGCAGACGTCATACACCAGTGCTGCTAGGTTGCAGTGCTAACTCGGTATGCTTGCTAGGTAGGATAGGACCGAGTGCAGAAAAGAGCAGACGTTGTGGTGCGGCTAGTGCAGGGTAGGCTGGCATCAGCAGCTGTGCAGGCCACCACCAGCAGCTGTGCAGGCCACCACCAGCAGCTGTGCAGGCCGCCACCAGCAGCTGTGCAGGCCGCCACCAGCAGCTGTGCAGGCCGCCACCAGCAGCTGTGCAGGCCACCACCAGCAACTGTGCAGGCCGCCACCAGCAGCTGTGCAGGCCACCACTCACAGTTGTACAGGCCAGACTGTACACTGCAGGAGGCCACCTCCCGCTGCTCCTCAACAAGGCTATTAAATTGCCTGTCTCGCCGCTACTGCCAACCTTCCTCCGGCGCCTCTTCGTTCTGCTCTTCACCTCTTATCGTTTGCTTTCTTCCTCCTTATTACGTATATTGCTTTCTGTGTGTCCCTGTTCTATTTTTCATCTCTTATTAATCTTATTAACACCGATATATAGCTTGTACATTTAATTGTCGTCATTTTTATGCATACTTAAAAAACAAGTGTTTGGGCAGTGGGACTGATGAATCTGTGCACTTAATTCTCTTCGAAAATAGTAACGAGATTAACACCTATTGCGATATACGTATACGTGGTGTATTTTGTGAATTACCGTTTTCTTATCTCCAGATGATCGAGTGTTTGAACATGTGATTATAATCGATTTTCATGTATATAGGCCTACAGTGATTTTATATCGCAGTTTGATAATTGGAGTTTTTAGTCTTAAAATTGACATTTTCTATTCAATAAAATAATTTTATCTTGTTTTTTTAGCTTCGTTCGCTCTCTATCAATTGAACTCCGCTTCCATCGCTGTCTTTCAATTTAGTTAGGCCGGCGCTAACATTTTTTTAGAAATTCGCTCGCCACGACATGTGTCTCTCACGGCTCCGCTGCCGACGCCGTCTTTCTTGTGAGACTCAGTTTCGAACGCTTCTTTTGAAACTCAGTTCCTAACGCTGTTATTTAGAAATTCGCTCCCCGCCCTGCGTGTCTTTTAAGATTTCGCTGCTGACGCCGTCTTTATAGGACTCCTCTCCGAACGCTTCTTGCAGGACCGAACGCATCTGTGGCGAGCATTTCCTCACTTGAATGCGTGAGAAATGCCCAAGGTCCTGAAACTTTTTAAAGCATTTTCTTCTTCGCTACCACCGACAAAACTGACACATGCAAGAGACCGTATGTGTACGTGGAATCGTTTCTTCAGCGAGATGGTAATCTTGGAGCAGTTCTGCACTCGCAAAGTTCGCTTGGCGTCATCGTTATATTGACGTGTCAGTCAAGATTATTTGTTCATTGGAGGCGGTGTTAGGTTTAGGCCTTACCTATCTTATCGAATTCTTCCATCTCGCCAGCAGCTGTCACATTTATTCACACTACTCGATTCGGTTGGCAGTACCGAATGAGCGTTATATATGGAACACTTGAGCACCACGTCCTTTAGCTGATCCAGTGCTTGCAGTTGTGCTGTCAGTGCCAAGTACTGACAGTGAGGGTGAGGGTGGAGAAGTTTTTTGTAGCAGTGGCCCTGCAGTAAGACAACTTTGTAGATTTCAGCTCACCAGCAACTGTTTTGCAGTGCTCTCGAATATTAGTGTAGCATTTTGCTAAAATTTAAAGACTGTGAAATTAAGAGGAAATATACTGTACGTGTGACGAATTTATGTAAACTATTTTCGTAGAGGCGACAGCTCTGAAAAGGCGGTAGAGAGCAAGCGGTAATGACAAGACTATTCATTTGATTGTTTCACGTACTGGTAATATGGACTGCAAATATATGTATTCAGGTATAGGCAAATTACTGTTTTAGTTTCGAATCTGCACTAGTACATACGTGTGAAAAAATCACGTTGTTTGGAAGTAAAATAAACATTTTACTGTAAACAATATTTTTCAAAAGATAATTGAGCTATTCCGAGTGCGATGAAAACGAAGTTATATTAGTTACTCTGGTTTACGTGGATAATTCGAAGAGACTGTAAAATAATTCATACAATTCATATCGCTGTGGCTCCTTTCAGAACGTCGAGTCCGTTGTTCATAAAACACAAGTAAAAGGCTTCTAATATTACGGCTCCCGTGAAATACCTTATCCTTCAGAGCATCTAGGAAAATAGCAAGCATCTGCGGAGGAGATGTGCTCTGTGCGTTCATAGTTCATGTTACTTGTATAGCTCGTAAGCGTCCCTCAGAAACGTGACCTGTTTATGGCAGATTTAGCAGCACCAGTTGTTAGAACCTATACCGTAGTGTTGACATATTTTAACCTACTCGTGCAAGTATTCAATATGTAACTTAATAAACTGTTGAATAATCGCATCTATTCCTGCATTCTACTTTTTTTGTCAGTACGAGCTGATCTTTTATTAGTTTTGAGCGTTCATTTCAACTAGGTGTCTTCTGGTCCCCATGTTAACTAAAACTCCTAATGACGAATACACACAGTAAATGGAACATGAAGAATAAAATGAGCAATAATTTATATGTTACTGATTCGAATTGGTTTCGGTTAAGCCTTATATTGAAAACCTCGTGAAATTATTTGAGTTATCTTGACAACGACACATGGTTGATCGCCACGCATTATCGCCCGTGTTTGGACAGTAGCCTAAGCTCACAGTAATTTAAGCATGCATTCAACATGTGTAGGAATTGTTCGAATTCATTGAAATGCTCCCGAATGAGAAATAACCCTTTCTCTTTCCCTTTCCTGAAATTGTTTTTTTCGTTCCTTGCGTCACTTCAGTTTCCCATTACTTTCTTCACAACGACTTCCCGTTCATTTTCTCACGACTGTTCTTAATTCCGAACTTTGTGACTGTTTTCTGCTGTTTTTATTTTATTTGTGCTGACAGTGTGGAGCACGCACGGCGTTTTTTTGCAGTTCGCTACTCCTTAAATGCCATGGCAGTCCACTGAATTAGTTTTGTAACTTGATTTAATAATTTTGATATGAAGTTCAGACGCGTTGCATTATGTGACTGCGTTTGCATGATTGCCAGCCAGTGAGTTTTGCGGCCGATGCCGAAGCTTGGCATCAAAACCCACTCTGGTGATGTGACTTATTGGGAAACTTAGTTGCAAATGCCATGCTCTGAAAGAAGTTCACGCCGAGATGCTAAATTGTATGCATGGTGCAATGGGATTCTTACATAAATGCATTGAAGGCTTCATTGAAATAATAAACGTTTTTAGGCAGCTCTTAACTATTTCGCACCTGCACCATTGAAATGTTAGCAAATTAAAATATTGAACGTGCTGAGCTCAAAGCTGGATGAATCACTTCGTGCTTACGAATAGTATGACGTAATGGTACCATTTTATAAAACATGTGGAAAGATTGGTTTAGCCAATGAATGAATCAGGAATTCAAAAATTTTAGCCGAACCATGCGTGCTTGATGGTCGTTTTGTAACTGAACTAGAGGACGCCTCTTCATCCGTTTGGTATTTTTACAAGGGCATCAATATCGAAATGACGTTTAGATATTTGAAATGCATTAAACTTTAAAATTGCTCTATGTGATATCACCAGATTTTCTAGGGCCTCACGTTAGTCAGTACTAGATAAGAATAGAAGGCAGCTCAAATGTCGAACAAACGAGGATCCAACAACGTTATTGTGCATGGAATGGCATTTCTAATTCAAGGTGATTTTGGTGGGCAAAAAAATTTTGATGGACTAGTATATGTAGAAAGCGTGAGCAAATCTCACTTCGTAAATAAATTCCCTACTAGTTTCTGCACGAGCTCTTCCATGTTCTCATTTATGGAAGTTAGAATAATTGTCAGTTTTCGCTCACGCTTAATAAATGACCGTTTCTGCCTAGAAGCAAACATAATTACAAGATTACTTATCACAGATGACTCTTACGTTGTTTTTCATTTCTTTGCAAATAATGAAATCTTAGGTTTAAAGTCATATAAAGTGACACTAAATCCTCTCAAGAAGTCCCCTGGCTGAAGTATTTAATTGCTAAATTACCGAACGTTTAAGCGACTTTGAAACGCAAAAATCATCTCAGAAGAGTCCTTCAGACTGCTTTGGTGATCAAGGACCTCAAGCTGACTCGAATCTCGGCGTGTGAATGCTCTGGGCTTTAATCAAGGCGACAAATACTAGTGACGCGTCTATTTACTTCTTGATTTATTTCTGTGTTTCATTTGCAAGTCAAGCAAAATAAATTAACTCTATACAGCTTGAAATTAAAATCGCTAGTTTCCATATTCTCATTCGTGTAACTTCGTCCACATAAGGTAGCTTCAGGCGTACCCAAGAGTCTAACATGACAGAACATATACCTGTCGTCTAACCCCTTGAGTAATGCTAATTTACAGTCAAACCGGATTTACTTACTTAGGCTAAAGTGTACCTTAAATTATGACTTTATGGATAATAGAGTTCCACTTTTTCTAAGATGTTGCTTAGTTCGTTCTTTATGATCGACCCAGATTGAGCAGAAAACTATGATATGTTCTTTCGATCCTCAGAATAAAATGCGCCGTTTTTTACGCTTTCAATAGAGAAACATATTCTCCAAGTATAACATTTTAAACAAAATCTATTTTTTGTTGGTATTGTAAGGATTTATGAATTATATTCTAATGAACTATGACTCGAAACTCGGTATCAAAAATTTTACTTCAATTCAAAACTGTTTAATTGGACATCTCTGATTGGTGGAGCTCGTATGGAAAAGCTCTTTGAGGTGCATTTTGTATTTTTATTCGAATGCACTGAACCTCACTGATGAAACGCGTCTAACAATGGAGCAGCTAAATATTGTGAAGTGGTTTGTATGCCAGTTTCTGATAGTATAGTATGAGGTCTGATAAATTAACATCCGGACTCATGCCATAGTAACGAAGCTAAAGCACGCTGAGTAAAGCCGCTTGGAACAGAATGACCTCGAAATCTGGTGTGAATGTGTACGTAGTTTTAGCGTTCTGGCACACTTTCGCTGTTTACAGCAGTGCCGAAAAGGAACATATGTAGCGTGCACTTGTCCCATTTACCATGTCATAGAAAGTAGAACATAATATGCATCAAATTTCATCAGAAGGTGCGTGATACCTGCTCAACGGTCTACGTGAAATTGCAGAGAGTATGCGGAGAGGAGTGGACGAACCGTACGCGTGTACGAAGGGTGCAGACGTCTACAAGATGACCGATAAAAGAAATGTTAATCTTTTGCAGCCATCAGAACCAAGAAAACTTTTGATACAAAGAGATTTTTGATCATGAATTTGCTCTATCTATTAAGGCAGGAAACTAGGAGTACTACTGCGACATTTTGCGGGGCTTACCGGACGGGTTTTTTTTTTGTTGAGAAGGCCAAAATTGCACGTGTTCAGTAAGTGCCCAATGCACCACTACAACGCACCTTCCCATTCAGCGCAGCTCCTGTAGTAGTTTTTAGCCAGACACGACATTCTCGTATTCCCCAGATCTTGCCCCCTGCAACTTTTTCTTTTTGGCAAAAATCAATCCGGCTGAATAGATACATGGCTATTCAAGGAAATTGACGAAGCAGCAAGTTGATTGTCCCAAAAAATGAGTTCTAGAAGTGCTTTCATCAGTAGAAACAGCGGTGGATCAAATGTGTGGCTTCTGTAGACTCTATGTTGGAGATTAAGTATCAAATTAGTACGTTTATTTTTATTTTTATAGAATCAGTAGGGTTACTCATTGATTAGACTTCTTACACACATTTGAGAAGTTAGGTGTGTTAATACTTTGTCTACAGGAGTACTCAGTTTAACTGCAGAAAGTATTCGATCTTTTTTCGAGGGCATTTTTCCTCGAATGTGAAGTTTGTCGATACAGATTTGCATTTACATTAGCAGTAAAATATATTGAAAAGAGTGACCTTTCTACTAACAAGGTTGCCCTTGATAGAGGGTCTCAAATATGATCCTCTTGGCAAATTCTTGTACTGATGTGCTTGAAAACTAAACTTCAAACCACGACTGAAGTTTTCCTTCGTCCGAGACCCTATCATCACAGTCACTCAGTCGTGCAAGTCGCAAGAATTGAACATAAGTTTTGTACGTACGGCTTGCTCCAAAATTTCAAGTCAGGCACCTCATCTGTCTCTTACGATATAGCGTTATGCTTTTGAGTCAAGATAGAAATTTTTCTTGCGCTGCTTCACCGGCTCGAAGTTTGCTTCACCGGCTGTCAACTGAGCATTAGTTTCAAAATATAGTGATGTGTCTCGTATTTAACACGTTAAGTGCGCAGTGACCCACCGGTGGGTCACTCAGATTAGGTTGTGTAATTTTTTCAAAGCTGGCTAGTGACTGTATGTTCCAAGTGAAGATTTGCACCGGCTAGGTAACCGCACATAACATTTTAAAATGTTTCGAACATGTTTACGGTCACTTTTGGCTTCCCTTGTTTGAACAACCTGTAACAGCTAGGTTTGGCCAAGTTGTATCCATATGACCTGACTGATGAACTTTATTTAAGCCAATTTCAAGTGTCATCTCCATGGATGTATTGTGCATTCTGTCGATGAAGATCACGTCTACTAAATGCATGTGTGGCCAGCACGTTCCAAATGATTTTAATAGCTACATACGTGTGCCTGGTAACGCATGCACTCTGGCGTGCCTCACAACACAGAGCAAGAGAAGGGAACCACAAGACCCGTTGGTTGAGTGAGAGCCTCTCTGCGCATAGCGCGCATATAATGAGCGCCCAGCCATCGCGTCCACGGAAACCGTCTCTTTTATCTTATTCTTGCTTTCTGTTTTGGCCAACGTTATAGTGTATTTAGGTGTAATTACGCTTCGAGTGACTAAGCTCATCAGGAGCACACCGGGCTGGCGTGGAGGTGTTAGAGAAATGTTACCATTTCAAGCTGATTCGTTTAGTTTGGCTTGGAGACTAGTGATGCTGGCCTAATATAAGCTTGATGTGAACGTGTCTTTTGAATATGATCGATGCGAAGACTGGGGAATGTTGTGCAGAATAAAATATGCTCAAACGCCTCGTCCTGACGGGCTTGCTTAGCTGGGCTGGATGGGTTGTGCTTTAGTCACTCTGTATATTTTACTAAAGTTTAGAAGTTACTGCCTTTTTATATTCAAATTAAGCTGTTTTTTGCGCTGTCTTACTGTTGCTCAAAGTCGGTCATTAATAAAGCACTCGATAATATAACTGATAAGCGACAGTGTATTCGCACAACTTTTGTGTTCGTTTAACTTCATTTCGAGAGCCTCTGAACTCATACCTCAGTGCTGACTGAACTTCTTAATGTTATTCTTTACGTGAGAACTCACTTTGTCGAGTTATCTAATTTGTATATCCTCAGCAGCATTATTTTGGTCAAGAAAATATTTGAAATCGTGATAATATGAAAATTGGACTAGTATCTTAATTCAAAAATCTTGTTTTGTCGCATTGGAGCAAAGAATCCTCATAATGGTTAGCTATTTAGGGTAAACTACTTGATGTACTTTGGGAATATGTTTCATGCTCGATTTTAATGTGTCTGACAGAGAAAATGTGTAAGCTCCTAAATTATATATTGCAAAACAAAAATTAGCTTCGTATTTTATTTGCTATATTTTATTTGGATACATAATATCCTAGGACCTTTTTGTTGAGATTGTAAAGCGGGATAATTTTTCTACGATTTCTTGGTCCTTGCTAAAGCTGCATAAACTAGAACTTTACCCTAGTCTGAGTATTCAACGTAGAAATTAAATCAATTTTGAAACCCTGAGCCAGAGAAATTACATCATTAATATTCAGTAACTTTCTTTGGTTTGTGTGCAATTTACCTGATTGAGTTCATCTGTTTCTTTGTTGAATGTTCTCTCTGGGGGAGACTCGGAAGAGAATTGTCCTTTAACTTGTCTTGAGGAGTTGGTGCTGCACAGGGAATGTGTGGAGCCTCTAGCGTTATTCAGGAGATATTCTGATAGTGTCTGGTCTCATCAATGTACCTTGAGGATTTAGCTTTCTTCAGTCCATAGCTACTCACAGCAAACTCGGCAATGATTGTTGAATTAGTCCACCGTGGGGCTTAGTTGATAGGCTTTATTTTTTGCTTTTTTGTCTCTCATGGAGGAGGTTTCTAAATCGTGTTCCCGGCCTCTTAGACGAGTGCATTAGTTCGTTTCTTCAATATTTTTTAGTTTTATCTTTCTCTCTTTGAGCTGTGTTCATTGACATTCTTTTTGTTGGTTGTATTGTGATGTGTTAACAGAAAGTCAGAAATTTTTGCGCCTCTGTAATGTCGCTTGTTGAAAGTTTTACTGTTATGATCGTCTTCAGTCTGTGTAAGTGGTTAAACCAGTTCTATATTATTGTTGTATGTTGACTAAGAACTCGTTTACTGTCATAAACATTGTAGGTTAAAATATGTTTGTGTATTATTATTAGCAATATTATTATTAATGTTTGATGTTATTAAAACCAAGTCTCCGTTAGCTAGGGGAAGCAATTCATCTGCTTGTTTGTTACCACTTTTAAATTTTGTATTATCCTTGTTTCCTATGGAATTGAATATCAAAAGTTAGGTATTAAATTATTGTGTCCATTGCGGCCTAATTTTATTGTGTGCATCTGTATGATTGGTGTTGTATTCAGTACTTTTATAGGAAATAATTAAAATACTCTTATTGCTTTAGAGAAATGTTACTTGGCTTGGTGTACTGTTTGCTCAGGAATGGTCAGTGAAGGTCACTTTTTAAGGCAATGAAATAATTAATTTGAAACATAAAGAGTTAGTAGGGAGTGGGAGTGCTCCTAGACTGAGACAAACAGCCACCTTGTCGCGAACACTTACGTTTACGAGACATCCTAAAGTCAAGCTCGTAACCCCGACTGTATGAATTCTCGCTGCAGCAAATTTCATCATTCCATTGTACAGTATTACTAGCCGTCTGAAGACAGACTACTTATGTGTGGGATATATCTATCTTTTCTAACGAAAACAACTTTTGTGGGACTAAATTAAAAAGGCTTTATTTCTTGTAAGTCATTTCTAAACCCTGAAATTTCAATCGGTTTCGTTTAGCAGAAGGGATATTAATTTGTTCCACTGATTTTCAAGAGGATGGGGATGAATGAACTTTACTAGTGATAAAAAATGGCCAACTTTTATGATGCTGCTCTCAACATAAAAGTGTCCTCAGAGACCAACTAGCCTCGAGGTCGTCGACGTCGCGCAGGAAGTTGCACTTGAAAATATCAATCGTTACATTCAACTCGTTCAAAATACTTCTCAAGATCAATAGTTTCTTCCTCGTGTGGCTCTGTCATTTACGTAAAAGTGATTAGTTTTATTAGATATTCCTCTCTGATGAAATACATTGCATGTTTGGTATGTTAGCGTGACATCTCGTTCAAGAAGAGTGTGAAACTAGGAATAAGTGTAGCTAATACAACTAAATATATTACTGTGTGCTATTTTGAGAGACGCTAATGTACGTATAGTATAGATTTTACTCGAAAGTTGCAGATTCTTCTGTACACATGTTTGTCCTTAAATGTTGTATTGACGGATTTATCCTTCATTACATCTTGGGGACTTCGCACTTTTCATGGAAACTGTAGAATTCCTTAAATTTCCCTTGGAGTGGAAGGGATTGGGAAGGTACAGATAGTGCATAATATGTGGGCCTTATATGTACGTTTTTTACTTTACGTTGTCACTCATGAGGGAGCACTAGTTCACTCAGAAGCAAGAGTGTATTGGGTACTTTGGCTATGTTATTCTTAAAGTTTTTGTTTCGCTTAATTGTTCTTTGTCGCTTATAACATTGTTCGAAAGCATACCGTCGTTGAATCACACGTATAATAAGTAATATATATACACATCTTAAGAGTCACCACTTTTGTGCACTGATCATGTTGTATCCGTGTGGCCTTGCACGGTTTTTACTCTTTGTGTTGATCTACAAGCGTTCTGTATATTTATAAAGCTAGAAGTTAGTTGTATGTGAACTTACA
Organism: Trinorchestia longiramus; assembly: GCA_006783055.1. Classification (NCBI taxonomy): domain Eukaryota; kingdom Metazoa; phylum Arthropoda; class Malacostraca; order Amphipoda; family Talitridae; genus Trinorchestia; species Trinorchestia longiramus. The sequence goes on along the minus strand of VCRD01001479.1, from coordinate 38,800 downwards.
AATTATTTTCCGTTGAAAGCGCATCTTATTTCACTGAATTTTACACTCGTTCGTAGAGAAAATATTTTGGCCCTTATTTCAATTTATATTTATGATCTGGTAGAAAAACGTTCGACTCACCACGTTAGCATAAAAGAAACTTCGCTTGGTTTCGTTTCCTCATGATACATTCGTCAAAACACGGAGCTCTCGTCGCACCCTACACCGTCTGCTGGTTGAGTGGACGTCTTCGCTCTCTAGCTTGTTCTCTACAACGGGCACAATTTTACTAATGAAAAGATATGATCTAGCAGACAGCGGTAATAAATACTGCCTTGTGGAACACCCTCCTCCTGTACCTCCCCTTCCAGCCTCCTTCTCCTCACCTGGTCGCTTCGTGCTCTGTCTCAAGCCCAAGTGTGCAGCATGCCGATGGGTAGCGTCTGCATATACATTATTTTCATTGTCATTATTGCAACTTATATGTGTAGCACTTTATCATGGATGTTCTTGTGAGATGAAAGACGTTCGGTTTTATTCGCAGTGCAGAATCTGTTCGACAATTGTGTAATTATTTAGACTTGCTTAACAGAAACAGGTGTTGCATGTGATTTTCATAGTATCATTATTTTATATTTAACTTGTTAAAGTCAGTGTCAAATTTTACCGAGATTTCCTCCTGTGTAGGATCATTTGCACTCATCAGATGAGCTGTATCATCTGCGTCTGTTCACAATTAAACTTAATTTCTTGATTGCAATTGTTATCACGGCTTAACTCGGCATTGCGTGTAAATTCGTATGAATGTTTTAATGTTTTTTTTGTTCAAATTAAGATTCACATCTACTGATTTTCTTAAGCTAAAACCAATTCTAACGTAGAAATACACAAGTTCAAACACAAGGAATGTTCTTGATAACATTAGTGCATCCAATTTGCGAGGTTTCATCAGGCTGCGCGGCCAGAATAGCCCATGTCACGGTGCCTGCCGCGATGGATGGAGCTCTGTAATTACTCGCTGCAAGTCTACTCTAATTGTAGCACTGATTTGGTCCCGCTCTTTCCTTTACTTTTGTTCTGCTTGGGTATATGCATCAATGTAGAAGATCTTACTTGCTTCAAATAGGGCAAGCTTTTGAATAAAGTTAACGTAACAAAAATAGGAGAAGCAAGTAAGATTTTTCTCCCATCCAATACTGATTATACTGATAAATTTTAATTGTAATCATGGCTTAAATTAACGAGATCGATGTTTTATTCACCTTGCAATGGAGCTTTAATCTCGCCTTTTTTACCAGGTAGTAATCCCCAAACCGATTTACGTATGGGCATAAAATTTAGTTGTGAAAGGCTTCCGAATTGAAGTAGAGAAATATTCGTCAACCATGTAATTACGTTTTGAGCTTGATTTCACTTCGATTTTAATAAATACTAAGTCGACAAATAATGTCAGAAAATACAAGCAAGTAGAGTTTCAGACTCATGTAAAATACCCCTGAGATATTACACTGCTATTGAGCATCCCATTGATCACGTCTTGAAAAGAAATCTTGAGGTTGTCTCCAATGATAGAATTACGACTTTTAATTCATTCATTCCTTCGCTTCATTTCCATTGTTGTGACATCAGACTCTCTCGTTCTTGTGAGAATATTGAGCTCATGTTGGTGACTCAGTAAGGTGTGAAATATTGAGATGTGTCCCATGCCAAAATTTTTGTAGGCATGTTCACTTACACTTGTTGCTAGGTAACATGAAATATGCGTAGAAAAAGTCTGGTCTTCCATACTGATGTTTCTGCATTACGGTTGTAGTTTTGGTATTTTTGTTAGGGTCGAAATGTAATTTTTATCTAGTAATTAATTATAAGCCAGTATTTTTTGCTTCTTCACTCAGACTTGTCAGAACATCATTGCGCTATTTTAATCTTGTTTACTCCTTTTCCTTCGTATCTTAACTAGTTACTTAAAAAAATATAAAGAAAAAAGTCCCAGTAGTTTTAGTTATTTTCAATTACTCTAATTTTTATTATCAAAACAAATGATGCCCGATATCTCTCCATGACCTGGTCGTAACATACAACACAATTGATATTTTTAGACTGCCTTTGAGGTTGATCATGCGTCTGTGTTGAGGTGGCCTGACTTCATGAGTGGTGCGTGGAATGGTATTATACCTGGCCTGGTTGGTCGGCGGTCTCGTTCACTTCTGGACGCGCCGGCCGTCATTACGAGGAGGCTCTACTTTACGATGCCTATCATTGCTGGGGTTGGCTTTAAGTGTGGAGTTTAGGATCACGAGCCACGACTGAGGGTGGTATTTTTCACCGGACAACAATCCATTATCCCATTATGAGTGACGTGTTCGTAAGCCCCAGATGCAGTTGCCGACGCTATTATTGCCAGCGCTTCTGTTCTCTTGATTTGCTTTACGATCGACGTCGCGCCCCTTCGAACAATATCATTCTTTTTGCTCCTGTACGCGCCGATACGAGGAGGAATGTTTTTTGGGGCAATGCGAAAAGTTCGTTTTCAAGTCTTCAATTCGAGTTCGATTAATTCTACAGTTCAACATATATTTAGATGATACTGACGTTGTTTTCCTGTTCCTCAAAACAAATTGCAAACCAGACCGTGTGCGTGTGTGCCATTACACTCAAAAAAGTTTCATGCGTTATTTTAGTCCACTGTGGGATCAGAAGCGCACTTTATATGAGCGCAGCGCGTTTAGTTTCATTGCTTGATGAGTTGAGGAAGTACTTTTTATCTGTTCATTTGGGAGAGTGGTGCAATATAAAATATTCGGCGAAATTGCCTTCCACTTCGTATCTGCTGTCGTTTTGAGTGCTTGCGTTGCTGCTGCTGAGCAGCGCTAAGAAGACCAGCATAATCTTGTCCAACTTCTGCGTTTTCTAGTCTGAATATTGTGAATAATTGTACGACTTCACTACGAGCCATTTTAGAACTCGAGAGAAGTTCGTAGTGGCAAAGCGCTCTCTTTATTGGTACAGATATTTCACTATAACGAACACGTGTCTTTCGGATCATGACGAGGAGATTATTAACTTGATCATTTTTCGACATATATTGACACATATTTTTCAGTATTTCATAAATGTAAACCTGATCATATTGTATGAAAATTTCGCGAGTTTTAATACTTTTCAACTTTAACCACTTGATATATTGAACATGACCAATTTCGTATGTTTTATTATTTTCGTAATAACATAACCTTCATGGTCTGTGAAATTCATCTGTAGTATGACTTTCAGTTCTGGTAAACAAATTTAGTGACAGCTAATTGCAATTTCGTAATTACAATTTAAAGAATCCTATTTTAATTTTTGCACCTGAAAAAGTATTAATGATTTTTTAACTACATATAAACTCGTACCCTGCTCCCTACAGCTCGTGTAATGATAACCATTTGCTAACTACAACCACTACGATGTATTCCTTGTAACTCAAGAATCGACAATACGTTCCAATCTTAAAGATGCTCTTCATTGTTACCAGATACGTCACCGATTGTTGTATATAACCCTTCTCTCGGGATAATAACGTAGCTTCTCTTCTGTAATCTTACACCATGTTGTGCCTGAACCCTACCTACTCTACGTGCGAGTTGCTACAAAATCCTTATCCCGAGAGTATATATTGCTCTCTAAGATTACCAGGGCTTTAGTTAAATCGGACCTTATTTACTGAATGTAGTCCTTAGTTTCAGCTTCAGTTTAATCCCAGTGTATTAACGAGTAGTCAAGGTAGTGCCTAGCCTGAGACAATATAATTCGAGGTTATTTTATCTATATAGTGCTCGAGCTAAGCTTCGGTTTAATTAGCGTTCATTTCGTCAAGACGCAGATAAGTTTATAATAAGTTAAGGGAAAACAGGAGGTGGCGTGAGAGAGCGTAATCAGAGTACAGGCGTGATAGCTCCGGTGTGCAGCATCACTAGTAAATAGCGAGAAGGAAGAGAGGTACTGCTGTGCCGTGAAAGCTTTATGGCCCCGCCTCTTTGGATGAGCTGTCGTGCTGCCTCTGCTTTATGATATGAACCATCACCCCTCTGCTCCTCTCTCCCATTCTTTCATAATGTCATTATCTTGAACAGAACTTCAGGCTTGAAGGTGGACGTCGCTTTACCTTTCTGCCGTTGTGTCAAATTCATAACCAATTGTTTGTTTTTTGTATAGTTTTCCCCTTTTAATCTGACTTCTGTAACGTCTGCTTTCTATTTTAAATTTTTGTTAATTGAATTTTCCTGGAGGGTTCTTACTACTTTGTGCTAATTGTTGTGTATTCAAATGACTACATATTTTTATTTAGGAGGGTAGCAGTTTCTGAGGTTATATCCAGCTAACGAGCTTCACCTTCCCGTTGCTGAGGTTTTAACTGTCAAATATCAGGTTGGTGCGAAAGTAGTGACCGATTTAGAGACCTCGACAAAAAGATAAATAAATCAACCCATATTATATTTTTATACATTGATGTAGTCTCCATTGTTTTCAATGACTTCGTTTCCATTTACAAAGTAGCTTTTATATGCCACGCTTGTGAAATTCTCTAGTTTTGGAAGCAAAATATGAAGTAAACTCATTTTCAATTTCTTATGTGCTTAACCTAAGACCATTCAAATGGTTCTGTAATCCTCGGAACAAATGGTAATCAGCTGGCACAAGGTCAGGAGAGTAAGGACGACGAGGCATTATTTCCCAACCAAACTCTTTCAAGAGGTTTTTTGTCAGTCGAGTTGTGCAAGAGCGAGCATTGTCGTGATGAAGGATGACGCCTCTTCTGTTGACCATTGATGGACGCTTTTAGTCGACCAAGTTGCCGACAGTAAAGATTAGCATAAATTTAGTTATTGTCTAACAGGTCATGCTGAATTATTCCTCCAAAATCCCACCAAACACTCAACATGATCTTTTTTGGATAGATTCCTGCTCTCTGTTGTTGAGATGGTTTACCTCCTTGACTCATCTAACATGGACACATTTTAACGTTATGGTAAAGAATCCATTTCGCATCTCTTGAAACAATTCTACCCAAAAATGATGCTTGAATGTGTGGTGAACGAAATGATTGACTACAAGCAACAATGCTGTTGGCTCTGGGTTCTCTGGAGTCAGCTCATGAGAGACCCATTTTCCAGCCACTGAAACCTTTCTAATGTTTTTTGACTCCCGTAGCGTAACTTGTATAGACTACGTTCAATTATCGTGCTAGCTTCCAAGGGATGCTAGTAGGCTGTTCGAAAATAAACCCTTCCAAAATTTCGTAATGAAGTTTTTGAGGACTACCCTCTTTTGGATATTCTTCCAGAGTAAAATCACTGTTTCGGAAACTAGAAAATCGTATTTTGCGAGTTCTTTCAGTCGCTGCATTATTCCCATAAGCATTCTGGATATATCTAGTTGCAGCATTTGCGTTAACACCTTTCTTAAACTCATACAGTAACGCAGGCCTGATGTGATCCTTGGAATAAAAATGGGTGTCAATTGTCATGAAAAACATCAATGCATCAACGATAATTTGTTGATGCATAATTCAGTCACAAAAATGAGTCAAAACCATGACAAGAGACAAATAATTGAAAAATCTCACTTTGAATGAGTTTCAAAATTTATTTCATTTAATTTTATTTGCGTACGTTCTTTTATATTAATTTCTTGTTTTTTGTTCTGTACATTTTTCATTTAAATCACTTATATGTGGAAGGGTAGAAGCAACGTTCCGCTAATCACTATACTGTTATTTTGTCTTCCTTATTTTTTAAATTTTAATTTTATATCTCATTGATCGCCAATAAAACTACTTCTCATTTAAAATTAATCGTACAATAAACTAGTGTATTTAATACTTGGAACATGAATGCCTAAAATTTCAGTTTCTTTCTCTCTGTAGTTCACACTAGTCTGTAATTTCAATACGAGTCTCAAATTTCTGCTATATTATCTTTTCATTATTGCGTCAGTTAGCCGATAAATTCTACTGGGTTTCCTCAAGCCCTCTCCCTGGTCATTAGACTTTTTCGTACTCTAGTATTGCTTAACCACATTCGTGTTACAGTGTTTAATTTCTCATCAATTCTTGCCCAAAAACGATAAATGATAGCTCATGCACATTCCGTTGCTTTTTGATTATTTGCTTCAGTGTTTGGGAAAAGTTATGTATACAACTCGACGCTTCTTTCTATATGAGGGTTCACTGAGTCGGACGGGAATATTGTCGAGCATCTCAAATGACGTGATCTTGGTTTTAATATTACCGATGTGTATTGTACCTTAAAACCTGGAATGAAGTTTAGATCACTGCGAATGCGGCTGCCTATTTCGTGGCTATCATTTTAACGCACTTTCTGGCCTAGCTTACATATTTATGTTACAGACATTTAGATGCTAATGCCCATATTGTATGCTAATGGACGACTATGGTGTACCTTCTGCGCTGGGTTCGTTAACTCTACGATGCTACGATACGTATTTCATTTTGTCGGTAATCGTGTCTTGCTTATTGTGTCTTCTTTTTATTCATATTTGTGTCATGCACTACTAACTGGTCTCTTTAATTGCCCCGCCTTGTATGGTTGATGCAAACGCTGCTTACCAGAACTGTGTGTATGTCGCACATTTCATTGTGTAAACAGAACATTCTTCTTGTCCTGTAAGAGTTTAAACTTGAAGAATAAAAGTTTGTGTCTACCCAATTCATCTATTATTATTTTGCCTTAAAAATCTCGATGGCTGTCTTCTTTCTGTTTAGAATTGAATTTTGTTACTTGTTAGTATTCTTCACTGTACTTTTGTCTTTCTAAGGTAGTGAAGATAATAGTTCTAGTTGAGTGGTCCTGTCTGTAGCTCCTTCACGTACCTAGTGTGGCTTGTATTCATTGCTACTTCATTATGTTGCTTACTCATTTTCAAACTTATTTAAATTTATTAAAAGTTTATCAGTCACTACCAATATAGCTACAACAAATCGTGTGTGATAGTAAAATTGAGAACACGTCCTCGAACATCGATGTATGAGGATTTACTCTGTGTTGCGGTTGCATATTGAACGTACAAGAGAGCATTTATTGACTTTTGGTTATTCATGAGTCGGCTGTCATGTGGAGTGAGCACCACGTAGGCTTGCTGAGCGTGCACTGGTCCTCATTTATCTACAGTGTACACTCCTCCAAGATCATGAGGAATCTGTCGCTGATACACGGTCAACACATAGGTCAGGATTGTCGTATTATGAACATCATTATAGCTTGTCTTCTCGAGGTGGATGTCAACGTGTGTGGTGCCCCGGGAATCTTTAAAACAGTTGTGCTCCTGTCAAAAAAATTACTGCTATTTCATCTTAGTAAGCCTTCTTTTGACACTTGTTTGTTGCATTTATGAATGTTATGAATAGTGCAGTGAAACGCTGATTTCTATTCTCACGTATGGTGTTAGTCTCCCTTTAATGCGAATTCTTAAGAACCACGTTAGGAATGTCTGTGAAGAAGTTGTCAATAGTAGGAATTATTGATAATACATCATTTGATTTATCCTCGTGCGAATGAATACTATCAGCGGAGAGCAAAACAAAGCAAACTCTTGAAAACACACGGCTTCGAAGTCACGGCAACACTGCAGTCGAGTTCCTGAGCATTATGAATGTGCTTCTTTATAACTTCGGAGAGCGACCATTTCCCGACTTACTCCAATTTGCGCAAGCTTTTTGTTGACATATCGACGAAAGACGAAATCTATTACCTGTGTTATAGATAGATAGTGTGCATGCCTCAGCAAAATCTGATTAATGATGATCCAGTGCCGTGGACTTCGCGTATCGAGCGCCACATCTGATGCGTTTGGAGGCTTGAAGCGACGTACCGCGTCCACCTCGCTCGCGATGGTGTGCTCCTCAATAACTAATAAATCTAGATTTGGCTGATTTATTGGACGGTAATGGCGAAAATTTAATGGTGTTTGCGCGTCCTAAGGAGACGCGCGTCAGCTCGTTTAGACTGGCCCTCTGTTTTGTCCAGCACTGCTCGCTAGTTGTAGCTGAATATGGGTAGCACTATGCAATTATTGCATACTAGCTTCGAAGTGAAAGTGTAAGATTGCCATTGTGGCGGCATTTAAGCCTTTCGAAACAGTTATTTTGTAATACCAAAGCAATATTTACTCAGTTGTATGATTATTCAAAGTTTGTGAATAAAATATATCTAATAATTTTCAATTGATAAACAAGAATTCTGACGTATGTAGTATTCTCATTGTTTTCAATATCCTTCCAAGAATAGGGAAAACTAATTGTATTGACGTTCATACAGAAATATCAAGCTGAATAGTGTGTGAGAATATGCTTTGATTTTAAAATTGTCTGGTAGACCCTAAACAAGACAGAAATGGTAGTTCCCTAATTGGGAAATCAAAAGTAATTTCCTGATGTGTAGAAAGTCGGTAGTCCATTTCGGAACAGCTGGAGGATTGTGACTGTAGTCGAAATTGAGCCTAAGAAAAATTTTTGAGGAGCGAAGCCGTACTGCTTTCATCATTGTGTTCAAGATTTTTCATTTGATTCTCGTTCATTGAAGTGGAACTACATTTGGACCACTATAAAGCACAGCTGGGGTGCTTAGATCTCGTGTATTCTTTTATTAATCGAAATTGTTTACTTTTTGCATTACTTTTGCCATCATGTTTCTGCGAAGGAAATATAAAATATTTCATTTCAGAAGCATTGAAGAGTATATTCTGTATGTTCTATCTTTCGTTTTTAGCAATATTTTTAATGTAGTTTATTTTGCTGCTTAGAGTTAGGTACGGTGCGTATAGAGTTAAATTTATCATGTGATTTGCTGAAAACTTGGTGCATAATTCAGTGTACCTATTTAAAGGCCTGCTGTGAACAACATTATGTAGTGTGTAGTCCAGTAGCCCGGAGAGCGTGTCTGATCATCCTTAGTGAAATTCCTTACGTCTTCTTTCGTTGGTAGTTTTTCTCACGGATTGATACATATTTTGTAGCAGATATCCATTTCATATTGTAGTCGACGAACTCAAACTGGTATGAGTGCATTAGAATGAACACTTCGTAGTTAATTTTGAAAAAAATATTCTACGAAACCTGTATTAAGAATTTCATTACGTTAGCTTAAAAAATCAATATACTGTTAAAGTAAATTACACATTTTGTTGTAAGAATGCTTCTAAAGTTGAAAGGAGGGCAATGTATGCCATTTGACCAATAGTCATATCGGACTTGATTTTACCAATTCCTAATTTTGTTCTTTTAGCTTTCAATTCAAACACGAAAACTTGGTAGTGATCTACAAAAATTCTGCTCTAAAGAATAGGAAATTGACACTGAATATCTGATGTTGCCTGAAGAATCACGAGTAAGCGCTACTTACTTTTAAGCCGCGCACTTATTCGCTTGTTCATGTTTCAATTCTGATTTCATTTGCCCTTGAATGAAACTCCAAATTATAATTTCTTTTCAAGTGAACCATCACGCTTTTGGAAAGACGTTGACATTAAATTGTCTTCAGCGAAAGTCGCAAGTCCGTAAATTATTGCATGTTCTTCGAAGACCAAATGATGTCCTACACGTATGTTACTAAAAGTAGTCATTGCTTACAATGGTAACGATTACTCTGTGGAATTTAGAACTTCATTTTTCTACACAAATTTAGTTTTAGTACAAATTGAGTTTGTTTATCAAAGAAAATAAATTGTGAGAAAGTTGTATCCATGTTACTTAACCACATTCGGAACAAGGATCCTCAGATTGAAGCGAAAGTCATTCATGCCTGAAATTCACGAAGATCTTGTATACGTAAAGAATTAAACTTTATTTGCGAAGTGTTATCGCTTGGTATGACGACGCTTTTAAGCCAAAATTTGGCTGGATGATTGTGCACAAAGTTTAGTGAACCCTTAAGAAGTCGGCAGCTTCATACGAGCAACAGCGTTATGTGGTTGCGAGCCCTGACTGAAGTGATTAGACGGATGCACGAAGAGCAAATTAGAGAAGAGAGCTGTGTGTTGATGAGCGAGCCATTGTCCTTAATATCATCCGTCATCATAATCTGTGACCGGCACTCTGCCGACCAGCGAGCTTCTCTCATCTTGCTTCCTCAATTTAATGCACTTTTACCACATTTCAAGCTCGTTTGAACCCTGGCTGGCTTTCTCTCTGCCATGATCGATCGAGTACAGTTGCAACCACGACTATAATGCTTCTTAGAAAATGTTTTATTCTCCTTAAGTAAAATTCTTTTATTAAGTATTATCCCTCTTGTCCGTTCAATACAGAATTCGGACTTGGGTCTTTAAATACGTCGTTGGTGTTACAATTTTTTTTACCGTATCCACGAAATTTATTCTCAGCTGTCTGACGAGCAATTTTCTGCTTGCAATTATAGACAATGTTATGTCTCATTTATATTCATTACTTTTAAACGAATATTTCCGTTTTGGATGAATCACTTCGTTAAATATAATTATCTTCATTTTAACGATTCCGCATTTCCTTGAATGCTTGTATGCTATCTGGGTAATGAAAATCTGCCGTATCTTATTTTCCGGATCCTGGACTTCGATCTGCTGAGACCTTTGCGGTCAAACTCTTTGATGCTTTCTGCTGTACCCTTCAGAGAACTCACGAGGTTCCAGTTGCTGTATCTCGACTATTGTGGACCAGCTTCATGGTAGCTAAGAATTAGAATTTTCTTTATGGATGAAGCTTATGCGGAAAATATTGATTACTCGCTATACACTGGCGTTGGTTTTCATTTCTACATGAAATAATGTAAGATTAATTGTTTTATTTCTAGACCAAGTTTCGATTAATAGCTAATGTATGACTGAGAGATCTATTGCATCTTTTAACTGTTAATCCAGTTTCGCGTGAATTTTTCGAACATTTTAAGTTGTTGATATATAGAAATTCTGCGTATCGCAGAATTGTGTGCATTCACGGAACAACAACATGCAGGTTTGCTACAGTAATAGAAAATCAATAAATGTCAAAAAAATCGCGAAAATATTTCATAGTTGATGGAAGAGAAGAAAGAAAAATTCAACGATAGCTCTAATTTCTTACGGAAATTAACACACCATAATTTCTCACTGCATATGATTTTGTCAAATAAATTTGAAAATTATTCTATTTCCTTTTAAAATACAAGCTTGTTTTAGCCTTTTGAATCTCTTTGATCGTGAGTTGAGTTCTATAGAGATTCGACCTCAACCTCCACACAAGAGCGTCAGAGAAAGCTGGGAAAAATTAATACGCGGGGAACGTAATCACTTCTTCCCTCAGCTATTTTGTTTCTCCATTTTAAAAACCATATTTCATATTGCATGACATGATCTTTATTGAAAATGCACTACTTTTTCTTGTTTTTTCTTCTGTATGTTCTCGTGCTGCGATGTCAATTCAGAAATGTATAGTTTTCGGTGGCATAAGTAATCGATAAGCATTTTAGTGTGATACATGTTCTGAAATAAAACCTTTATACTTGTACGACATTTCGCCAATTTATCGAATTTTTAGTAATTTTCCTATGGTAAAATATTTATTTTGTAACGCCATGAGGTTCGTATTTTTGATATTGGTTCTATTTACGTTTGATAAATGTTATTCGAAGACTATTTTAATGTCTAAGTACATGTTTAATGTCTTTTTATGTATTTTATGATATATGCATAAATTTTTGCTATTCTAATTGAGTGAAATGGATAAAGGTTTTCAATTTTTCAATTGATCTTCAAGGCTTAAAATGCAACAGGTCCTACTTGTCCTAGCAACACCAGCATAGGTAATCAGTCGTCAATATTGTACTGCCAAACAGTGGTAATCTTGATCGAAGGATCCAACAGCACGTGTAATGTTCCTAAAGGCTTCTGTGCACTGCCGACACACATCATTCTCATGACCATTTCAGGTCGCCATTGCATGCAAGTAAAGCGGTCTTAATGGTACTCGTTAGGGCTGTGTTGAATTAGGACGTGCGTGCGGGGACCAATTGCAGCAATGGTGTGATCACATTCATTTGCTCATTAGGCCTAATAGGACAGAGCATGAAGCATCCGTCGTTACCTTTTTTAGCTAAACTTTTCCCCTCTTGTAATAGAAATCCGTTCTGAATAGATAGACGTAATTAGTATTTATTATTTATGGTTCTTGAGAAATACTGTCTACTTACAGTATTACATGCTGCTGAAAGTTGGCGTTGAAATCGTACTCATAATTGTAAGCCATACTTAATCTGGTATAGAAGATTGTATATATTTGAATTTACTAGTTCAGTGAAAATTTTAATGTATACACTCATGAATGTTTTAGTGTATGGTTTTGTGACAAAGAATTGCGAATTTTGTAGGACGGCATTTTGTTTAAAATGTTTGAAAATTGCCTATTAATTCTGTGCATTTACTCTTGTACGATTTGAAAATAAATGTAAATTTTAACTTCTAAATCGAGAAGTCTAAAGTGTATTGAGTTTTTCAAATAATTAATGAATTCTAAGGATAAATTTAGAAAATATTGCGTTACTTTATGCTGTTACTCTTTTATACTCGGCAGTCACCATTCATATTGTACTCGTATATGCATAACGTGTTAATTCATCAATTTCTAAAGAATTTAACATGTAAAGATAGTATTTGTTCAATACTTGATACGAATAATGCGTTATTCAATAGACCAAAACACTAAAATGCAAAGCGTAGGAGTCTAATTTGATTGAATAAAATTGGTAGTGAAAAATGAATTTCAATTCAATTGAAATTTTTTCAATATCTTCGTTGTATTCAATTTTAATCGTTTCAGTTTTTGAATGTTAAAATTGAAAAAATCAATACCACTTTTACATTACTTGAAGTTAACAAAAATGAAAGTAGACCCTCGCTCACCCGTAAAATACCGCATTGTATCGGTCAAAATACCGTATGGTATCGACCTCAGTCGGTTCATCATTGAGCTGTGCAGCGTCACTGATGAACGCATATCAGTCGTCAACGTGTGCACATTCCTGAGCTTGGTATTCAGCGAGGAGCTTATTAAATGCGCCTCATTATAATTCTTCAGTCTCTGGTATTTGTGGGACACTTGTAGTTGGACTCATCCGTGGTCGTTTGTGGCTGCCCTCGTTCCATAATTGGGGCTTAGTGTGCTGCCCGGTGGGACACTCTTCATTTAAGCGTGACCCCCCCGCAATGCTTCTTAAATCCCTCCAGTGAAATTACACGGAAAGAAATTGTCCATCATAGTATTCGTTTAGTTCATAGTCTCTAAAGTCTTATATGTATATTTCTCTCTTTTTCTCTGGGAATCCTGCAGTCAAGAGCCTGTTTGATGATTGTTTGTCCTCGCGTTCAGTCCAATCGATGAAACTTCCTTTGGGGAGTTGTCCTTGTCGAACTTCTGCGTCGGCTGAAACTTAAATTCATTTTATTATGTGAATACACAAATCATTGTTACTTCTAGGAGAAGTTAGGTGTATCCGTTAGAAAAAAATGTTTAATTTATTGATATTTTCCTAACTTCATCTCTTCTTTATTCTCTCATGCTATGGTACAATGTATAATTCATTAATACTAATTGTTAATGCTATATCGTCTCTATACTCCTATGATCGGCTGAGCCAATTTTTTTTATGGTGTCCACTAATACTAGTATGCTATATCAGTAGTTCGAATAATGCTAGTATGTTGTATCAGCGAACACGAAATGTGTTATATACAAAAAATGTGTTGGAATGTTTCATTTCCTTCGATTTATCGAATTGCTATATTCCAGCATCGGGTAAGGCAAAGTGGGTACAAACGTTCAACTTGTTCATTATGTTTTTCAGTAAGTTTTGATCGAAGTTCATCACCAGGTGGCCAATCATTTCTACCTCAAGACTTGAGTGATAAAAAGAACACATATGCCTAGCTTTGTTTGGAGAAAATATAATGGTTATTGCTCTTGCTGTAAATGTGTATTGTTGAAAAATTATGTTCATTTTCAAATATATACTTTTTTCAAATGTAACGTTATAATTTGAGTATGTTTTGTTCATCAATAATAATGTGTTCAATTTTACTAAGTTCCTACGACTTTCAATCCCATGCAATCATTTGATACATAATTTCATTGTACTCTTATCTTGATCCAGAAATAACACTCTCCTAACAAGTATTCATATTGCTTTTAGAACTTGTTAAGTTTTTTGAAAACCTTAACATTCGTGTGGGTTTTGATAAACAACACTTGTGTTCAAAAGCTCATCGAATAATGTTTGTTTGGGGGGGGTTAAATCCCTACTTTTTTTTAACTTATAATCGAGAATTACTTCCCACGATTGACCCTTTGTTATGTAGTCGAATATCTATTGGAGTTGTTTGACGTCGGAGTCATGGGCATAACTACTGCCCGTGTGTCGTGTTGTGTCCCATGAGCGCACCAAAACAACTCTTGCTACGAAGGAAAACGCAACCGCTGCTACAGGAGCAGCTGCGACTTCGTTGCGGTTCCCTGCAACTCCTGCATCGCGCCTCACAAAATGGCCGACGTTCGCGAATGCCGTGTGCAAGCTCACAATAATATTGCTTCTCTTCTGTCAGCCACAAGTTTGCTTCTCTAGAATTAATGAGGCTATTCTCTTGTTTTCTAGTAATGAGTAACAAGTAGTGATAGAGTTCTTTATTATTTTAAGCTCTATGGTTCTTGTCGTCTCGTCTTTATTTGAACGTTGTGTTTTGTGAAAATGATATTTGTTGTTCATTTCATTATGAAATAATATGATTTACACCAATTCACCGAATTTTTATTTAAAATTAATATTCGTATAAGATTATCATCGTGTATGTGTTCATCCTTTCGATACTGATCAATTTATTTATTCATTTAAGCGTTAATAATCTGTGAAGTCTATCAAACATGACTCTAACCTAGGATCATGTTCAGTGTTAAAATATACTGTGCGAGTTAATACAGGTTTCATAATTTATTTGCTCGTTGGAGTGTATTATCACAGAATCTTACTGCGAGATTTAATTACGCATTAATGTTGCCAGCATGATTGGGGCGCCTTAGTTTTGAAACATTCACAGTGCATCGTAAAACATGCATGAATGTATTGCGAGCTGCACGCTGGAAACAATACACTTGATGTATAGCTCGGTCATATTCTAAGTCCTCGTACGTTTAGTGTTTGACAGAAGTATATCGCACGCATTGTTTGCTTATCTCACATCCAAACTAACGATGGTACTTCTCTTGATGAACCGGGACGGGTTTCGTCTAAGGTTATTATGGACTCGTTTGTAGCGGTGAATAGCAATAAGCATTACTCATTAAAGAGCTGCCATGTCTCCATCTCGCCTTTGCACTTTATGGCTCTCCCACTTGCATGGTATTGCTGCGAGCTTGCTAATATATTGAGTTTTTCTCGGAGCCAACCTTGCCCGGATAATTGCTTTGCGTTTCCGTTCTTGTTCTTGAATTTGAAGTCTTAGCTCGGTCTGTCTCACTATGTTCCCATCCTGTCTCGCTGTCTTCCCATTCTAATTACACTCTAGTCTTCTTTTGTGAGACGATGACAATTCTGCTAACTGTTTCAGCTTTTGAAGTTCTTGCTTTTGAATTTATAGAATTTGATTTGAATTTACAAGCTTTGCTTTCGTAAAAGTAGGGCCGTCTCCACAAGTGTTGCAATTTATTTTGTACATTTAGACTTGCAATTTAAAACTCTAATAAATTATTCAATAGTTTTTGATAGTTGAACAATCTTTTTAAGAATCGACGTTTGATCTTTCGTCTTTGTCACTTTTGTGCTTTCGGACGAATTCCGAGATATTCGTGTAATCGGTGATTAGTTTTCACGTGTTGTAACACTTCTGAATGCATTTTTCTTACTGCGACTATACGCATCAATATGCGTACAAGAAAACACCTTCATTGAGCTAGATCAAATCGGATTAAATATGGGAATAAACTCGTTCATTGTTCACCGCCAATTAATTGTTAATTATTCATAAGTGTTGCATATTATATATAGTTTTCAGGTGTGTAACTTGCATCATTTTCAGCTAATACTTTTGTTAGTTTGGTGAAATTTTACGAACTGTGTGATGCGTATATTCTATGTAGGATATACATTATACATACAACATACACCGCTCAAATGTAGCGAAGACTTTTTCCAATTACTAGGTAAGCTCCATTTCGTTTGTTTGCTACATGCTGTCTATCATGGTGTGTAGGTCATTTATGATGTGATCTAAACTTAAAATACCTACAAAATAATATAAACCAAATGTTTAAGTAGACACTTGGAGTATAGAAAGTTTTTTGAACTTTGAAATTAAATTTCCAATGAGAAATTTATGTGTAGACGCAGATTAATTCGAGTGATTTACCAAAGGAGAATATCCCTGCATTTTTACGAGTTAATCTTCTGTAATTGTACATTCTAACTGTTGCCTTTCAGTTAGATAGACCAAGCATACATGGAAAAATTAATACAAATAACGAATTATCTCTAAAACTTGGTTACGAAACTCGGATTGTTTGTCTTCCATACAGAGCTACGTTGTAGTACGTGCTTGTTCACTGTGCTATAAGTACTGAGGGCTTCTTATGAGTGTTCTGTGTATAGCTTTACATGACAGAATTGATAACTTAAGCAAATGCTCTCTGAACTTTGTGTCATTCAGCCCTATCATTCTCTACTTTATTTTCTTTCTTTCTCGTTTGTGTTGCTGATAAAGCTTTCAAACGGCATCCCACACGTCGCCATTGATACTGCATGCACTACATATCGACCCTCCCGGTGGATTAGCTTGAGGGAATTGTCTCTATGTATATTTTGAGGACTTCGTGATCCCCGGGGAGTAAATTTACAAACGTAATTAGCGATAAATGAGTACTTATCTGGACTCCCATTTATACATCAGTATTCTATTGTAAATTTTCTAAAAATGACTCTGCATGTGCAGTTTACGAGTTGTTGATAAGACTCTGTCTCTCTGTATAATTACGTCTATATAAAACGTCTACCATAAATAGTTTTTCCTGGAATTCTTGATGATCAGATAATGATTTGCACATTTTTTCTCATTCCAAACGCATTCGGAAGATCAATAACAATTTGATTCTAGATATCTATGAAGTGCATTGAATAAAAGTGGTGTGGCATCCCTATGTGAGCGTCGTCTATTGAAGCCAGAAGAACATTGGCTCGAATGGCCTATATAACTGATGTTGTGCTTTCCATGCAGACTCTCTCTTGCTCATTCTCGAGCCTGCTCTCCATATGTGGTATCGAAAGGTATCTCCGTTTCATTTGTGAGATACGCCATTTCTATGCAAAGCATTCTGAATGAGCGGCGTTGCTAAATTGACTCGGGTCATTTCAGATTCCACCTTGATCGATGCAATCTACCAGACAGGCTTTGCCTTCACGCCTCTTACCCCTATAACCTCTCTTTATGCACTATGCTACTTTTCCTGTGCACTCTGAACATGATGCCAGACTTATTTTCTTCTACTCTTTTCTATACTTTTCAATTGAATTTTTCATCCTGCATTCACATATTTGTACTCTACCTTCCCAATTATTACCTGCAATCATGTTCAGTATTCATAATGTCACGTACGTTTGTGTAGAGTTTGATATATTCGCTGTTCGTTGTATGAACAAACGTCATTTTATCAAGTACAAACAAATTTTAGTCAGAAGATTGAGTTTTTAATTTACTTTTGTATTGTTTGAGCTTACGTAACTATTGGTATTTATTCAACCGATTGCTCACTGACATCCTCAATATAATTTATGAAACGTTACGGACCTCCTAAAGTAACATACTGTAGAAATTATTTTTACGCTGTCATCCTGCCGTATATGTACACCCGCACATCTGTCGTAAGGACATCATTAATCAGTTTTTCTCTACATAGTTACCATAATGAGCGCGTTATTAATGAAGTGTGCATTGGCTAAGTATCTATGAGAACTTGTGTTTACTGGAAACATGTGTGCTGCCGCTGTTCTGAGGCTTGTTAGAGCTCCTCGCTGACATCTGATAGCGCTGCAAACGAGGCATTACTCAGCCCATATTGCATTGCCTGCCCATCTCATACATTGTTCTGTGAAGATAAAACCTATGTCTGTGTTCATAAAGTTACTCTTCCTGTGAAACGTTACTTTTAAATAATATATTTGGGATTGTAAATATTTCATATTTATGTCAATCCTCATTCTTCTTGTTAATCTTAGGTAGGTACGTAGCTATTAATCCTAATTATTAAAGAGCCGTTATCCTATTGTTGGCCAAGTAATGTTCCTACAATTTATGCATCCCTGTTTTATTTTTAGCATAGCAAATGGGAATTTGATGCATGTTTGTTCAAGAGAGTTTCAATTGTTTGAATGTAAATGTAAAGTACTGGCGAATCGGCGATTTGCTTTACTACAAGGGCTGTTTTTTCAACCTCCGATGGACTAAAAATAGGCAAATTTACATAACATAATAATTTTATTACCAAAAGTATTGCAGGGTCTTACTTATTTCTCTTCATTAGTAAACCCATGCAGTACTTTCGGAAATAAAATTATGTAGTGTAAAGTTGCCTTTTTTATAGTCCATTGGAGGTTAAACAAACAGCACTCGTGTTTCTCCATAATTGTACACTGCAGGTATTGTACTGCAGCGTATTTCGGGGATTTAACTCTGGAAATGTTAGCTTCCTAATCTTG
>VCRD01001479.1:0-10849 GCA_006783055.1 Trinorchestia longiramus | reverse complement strand
TGATTACTTCATCCGCGTTGCAGTCTCCTATTGAAAAGTTTATACTGTTTCTTGTGTGAGTCGGCAGTATAGCTGTCATCGGCTTGAACTGTTGAGTTCGCATTTTGTGATTCAGTTTAATGTTCGATTACATGCGTTCTTATGTGGACTTGCCGTTTAACGTCGTACTCTTACACTAATCAGTGCTAAGGTGTCCGAATGACTCTCCATTTGGCCAAGATTTACCGTACTCTTAGTGTGGTTCAAGACTATTCGAGTGTCATTGTTTTTGTATTGATGACCAAAACAAGTATATTAATTATTTTCACATTTATCAAGCTCTTTCAATCATCTATGTTGTGGTAAATAATGAGATAGTTCTGGTGCACTTAGGAATTTAACGGGTTCTTTAAAATGATTATTTTTGAAGTTAAACTTTTTCAAACCCTTGCGGATCCATGACTATATCACTTTTGAAGAAATATTTAAAAAATCACATTTATCCGGATGATAAGAATTTTTTATCGAAACGTTTTCCTTCATTATTTTTACAGTTTACGTTAGGCAGTATTTCACGGTTCAAATGTACCACTGACAAATCTTCGCGAGCATCTTGTGATTTATAGAGTTCTGAATTGCAAAGCACAATATTGGTCTTATTTCATTGCAGTGGTTATCCCTCGTATATGATTATTCATACTTATTGAAGTAAGGTCGACAGACTAAAATCTATTAAGGAACTGGGGATATTGCCTTGCCCTAATCTGAGGTAGTCTGGAGATTAATGGCGGTGGTGATTTCAATTGTGTTGCTGGGTTATTAATATGATGCTGGTCTAAGTCCGAGCTCGTTCAGTTAATGGCTTTGCCTTGTAAACTTTTGATTTATGGCGATGAGTTACTTGACATAGCTCTCAAATTTTTTCCGTATTTTGTCTAGTTCTTTTTCGCTGGATTTGCATATGATCGCTCATAGCTTGATGGAATATTGCACATAGAGGTATACAGTTGGTGCTTACAATTAACATCGCATCGCTAGAAATCTTGCTTTAATGTCTACTTCAATGTTGATCATTTGAGTGGAAGTGACACGTTTGGAGCGATTGAAAATATATATTTGATACCAAAATAAATGTTTACTTCAATTCGATAAAATATTTTTTGTACCTGGAAATATACGTTTTATATTTTTGCTCTAGTTCATTTGTGTCGTAATTTGAAATATTTGTTAGCATGAGTGAAAGTATATTTTTGGTGTCCTCTTTGTCGTCTATTATGCTGGTATGTATTGCGAAAGTGAGTGAGAAGACTTGTACTTTATTGTGAAAATGAATTTCCATTATAAATTTTGAGCATCATTGTTTAGATGCCTATGAAATTAGTAAAACAGATTCGCCCTCTCTGAAGTCAGGCCATACGCAACTGCAAGGAAGTAAGTCCTGTGAAATTAAAGGGTGTAAAATTGCCTGATATCTCGTCACGTGATTTTCTGGTCGTGAAGACCGCTTAGGATTATCGTATAGAAGAGCAGGCAGTAAGCGAGTTGATGCGAGACGGTTCCCAATTCTCTGCGGGCGGCTGTCGTTTGCATCCTATTGGTGTAATCTGTCGGAGCGATCAATATTTTACTCGAGTCTCTTATAAGTAGGAGTCATTGCCCCGTGTCTGCCGACTTCGCCTGCCTTGGTAAAAATAGTTGTTTGCGAGTCCGCTGGACAGGTGAGTGCTGCTACAAAATGGCGTCACTTCTTATGTTTCTTTTGCGTTCGTTCTGCTGTTGATTCTTCTCCTTGTGCTGCTGATGCTCATTACGGTCGCTAGCTGGAAATGATGTACTTGCATCGCAGAGGTCAGTACACGCTAACCTCTGCCTAACCAATGATAATAAATTCGGCTGGAAAAGCACTGCGTCTGTGCCGGCAGTAAGGCTGGGAATACGGCCCGCGTAGCTTACGATTCAATTGCTGCGTCGCCTTGTAAGTGCTCGCTCTACTCCACGTCAAACCATTTGAACGAACGCTAAAGCCAAAATTGCGTTTTCTTTTATGAAGAATTGAAGCCTTGGAACTCTAGTTACACGCTCGACAACTTTTGAAGAATGTAAAACATGGCTTAACATGGTCCAGGTATTTCTTGAAGCTAGTGGCGACTTCCATTGACTTAGGTTAGGCTGCATCATCATCTTGTCGAGAATGTATTTGAAGTTGCCGGTGCTTTAGTTCAATCCTTCTTGTACATGTTGCCCCTTTTCGCTCTTTTGTGTTGGTATTTATTTGTGCTACAGCTGACGTTAGTCTTTTATGATGTATGTACAGCTTTAACTGAAATGAAAAAATAAGACTGAGTTTGAGTGACTTTTCAAATAATTTTTTCAATGCGTATTCACCAGTCTACTTTTTCAATCTTGTAAAATTTTCCAAGTTCATTGCGTGATGAAAGTCTCAAAAATTTCGAATCATTTGTATTAAACCATACCGCTATAACAACACAACTAGTGTATATAACATGATCAGACCGAAATATTACGGTGTGGTTCAATGTGACTGTAATTTTCTTGTATGGTTTCAGCCTAATAGTGTTAGATACATCGAAATGTTTTTTTTATAGCTGGATATTGTTTAGTTCAAATTATTTGCCTGTTTTCAAGTATATTCACTTAGATAATCGATGAGGAAAATGGTTACTATTTGTTACTATACAGGAGTATTGATACGAACTCTTTCCTTTCCAGAACTAAGGAAGCTCAAGAGGTGTACGAGCGAGCGCTCTTCTACGACAGCACGAATCCTGATATATACTATAATGTAAGTACGTTTGTTGGTTTATGCATTGTTTCTTACGAATCACAAGCCGAACTTAAATAGTGGTACAAGCATTATGCTCTCATTATTTATAGCTTAGGAACTTCATAAAACTATTTTTTTCAACTTCCTAACAATTTTGCGCCTTCGTGCGATTATTTTTTTAAGGAGAAAAAAATACTGGCCACGTAGTTGGGAGTTATTTCAGATAATTTACTAAAAACTAAACCATCAAATTTGACGACTGCAGCCTTGTATCTAGTTTTATGATTTAAGCCGAAATTATTGAATTAGTTTTTGCCGTTAGATTAAGTCGCGACTGAACTGTGTTCATGATTAGAAGCTCAGACCTCCATCTTTTTTGATATATTTTTTATAAATATCTTCATGGTTGTGCAGTTTTTAGCTAAAGTTTTGATATTCATAACCGAGAGTCTGAGACGATGTTATTGTTACGGGCGTTTCAAGCCACAAAGCCCTGAAAATCTCGTCTTTTTAGGAGTTCGTTAAGACAGACGTAGGCAGCCAAGCTTATTGATGTGGCGAACTCTTAGCAGGGGAGAGAGGCGTAGCGTGCTGTCACGCCTTCTTTTTAAACTAAATTCGCCTCGAACACGAACCGAGGGAGTAGGTACACTGCTGGATGTGCTCACATGAACCACTAACTTCTACGACTCACAATTTCCATCTGCTCTGCAATACATTACCATAGGAGAATATTAATTTTTTGTCGGAACTTGCATCGTACACGTGATAAGTTGAATATTTTTCGTTTTATGGTTAATACTTTTCCCCCGTGTACCTCAATTATAGTGTGCACATATAATAAAATGAGCGTATTCGCCTTAATATTGAATTTAGAATTTACTCCTGAGGGTTTTTTAAGAACCACTTGATAGTTGACGTGAAAGCCTACTCATAAACCAGATGTTAATGTATGGGAAATTTATTTTGATGTTTATGAAAACGTTTAAATGTAGTGTGATGTAGTAATGATGCCATATTTTAGGTGTTAGACTAACTGAAGCGACTCTTTGACATTTGAAGCTATGAACGTTTTAAAGTTTTCAAGATAATTACGATTTAAGAATCATTTATTGATCATGGAGAACTCAAAGTTTTTAAGAATTATTAACCTCATGATATGGTAGAATTTTCATTATATATGCTGTCCCATATTAAACTATATTTAATTTGAGAAGTGTGCTAACGCACTTGGTCAGATGTACGACAGAAATAGAGCTACTGGTAATCTAAAGTGGTGTTTTTTTCAAGTTTGCCATCTTAGTTTTGGTGAGTTGTAACGGTGCAAATGGCTGATCGTTGTAAAGTCAAAATTTCGTTAATAATTAACAGCGTAGAATCTTGAAAATGGCGTATTGTTTGTATTAATGCTCAACGATGAATGTACAGTTAGTTCTCGTGTTAATGAGCAGTAAAAGTGTAATCACTGGATGTTAAAGAGAACAGACGACAAGCTACTCATGCTGTTGAAACCGAAAATGTGATCAACCTTTTTATGTGTCTTTCGAGAACTTGCAGTTCTAAAAGTAATAATCAATATCAAATGGTGCAGCCAAATGTAAAATATTTTTTAAACTTTTCAGATCATTCTGCACTAATCTGATGAAATACTTGGATTGAACCAAACTTGAAAAATATTCTTTTTATGTAAAGACTACAGTCTGGTACGAAATTATGGTTTTAAACTATAATTCACATCCATCCGTTCTAAGCTTGTATTGGTTGGCCCTTTTCAGGTGCTTATATCAAATCATGATCATTAGCGGTGAACCATAGTTTGATCCGTATTAATCTTCTTTTGAGAGTTTGATCTTATGAGCGTCCATAGTTTTTACGATGTAACTGCTCCATTTTCACTACTCGCTTACTGCTCATATCAATCCTTTTTCTGCAATTTGGTGTTTCATGGGAATATAAATTGCTTTTTCCAGATTTTGCTGTGGTGTTCATTTCTGTCAACACTTTAGTTTTGTGTCTATATATGTGTGAATGATGTGCAACTGCTTGTATGAAGAGAAGTTGAACTAGCGTTTTTCATTTTGATGAATCATTTTGTTTCGTAGATGTTTTACTGTTTACTTTTTTAACGTTTTTATTTATTTGTTAGATTGACTCAGGCAAAAAAAAATTAGGAATAAAAACAAGTGAATAAGAGTGACAAAGCTGACTGACATGTCATGCAAGCTCATATACATTCATAGAGTATAGGAGTATAACGAATAGAATTGGTGATCTATAGTTTTTAAACACGGTCAAGAGTAAAGACTGCTTAAAATTATTTAAATAACCGTTAAATGATTGCCAGCGAATACTTTTTTGTGATAATTTTTAGTGTAGACTTTTTTTTGCCTCTAAACATGAAAAACATATGATAGTGTTTTAATGTTTTTTCCCTAATAGCTTTCCATTAGAATTTTAAGTCGCTTATGACTTATAAGTGGTCTCCCGGACATCTGATTTACTAGGTAAGAATGTACAGGCGGATATTTTTGCTTCTTTGAAAAGCACAACTTAACCTGCCTAATAAATATGTGACTTCATTGCAGCTTGTCCAAATTATTCCAGGAATCGTTGGACTGCATGAATTCGTAGATGTGACCTTAACCTGAAATTCTTTTGGTTCAAATCTCTGACCTGTTTTGTCAGTTGAAATACCATCATTTTTTAATATTACAATTTGAATTTATTGCGTTTTCTTTCTTTTACATTCTCAATTTAAATGGAGCTATCGCTAAAAGTTAACAAAGGAAATTTATTTGAATTATTTCATCCTTCCCATACATTAAATTTCAATTGGTGATTTTACTATGCATTTATGTGTTTACAGTTGGGCGTCGTACTACTGGAACGAGGCCGAGCTCAGCAAGCATTGGCCTACTTGGATAAAGCTCTCGAAATGGATCCTGACCACCAACAGGCCTTGCTCAACTCGGCAGTTCTTATACAGGTACGTTTCTTTAATCGTGTAGAATCTGGTATCTTTATTTTTCTTTCTATGTCTAATGACTTTATTTTGCCGTCATCTAGGCTTTTTTCTTCCTTCCGTTTCCAACCTTTTCGTTTACATAGCTTGTTTTAAAGTATTAGCCCTATCACCCCGGAGGATATTTGTGTGTGCCATCCGGGGTGAAAGGGTTAAGTTTGTTCGTTGATATTCCTTTTCCTTGTTCTCATCTAATTTCACCCATGTTTATTTATGTTGGTAGGTATGTTTCTATTTCAACATTCCTTGATCACTAATATTTTATTTTCTATCCTCATCCTTGGTCAGTTTTATTTTCTTGTAAAGGCATAATTTATCATGCATTATCGCTGAGTTCATTTCTAATTTAGTTGGTGTAAAAATCTATCTCTTGCTTGAGTTTCATCTTCGTCCAAGTCACTTCAGAACGAGTTGTAATTATTTTAGCTGTCAGCTCATGTGTGATCAACAATTCGTTAGAATTATTTCAGCCACTGTTTATTCTCCGCACAAACTTGCATTACTGTCCCAATTAATATAAAATTTCTTAATTGAAACCATTTTAAAGAAACTCTTTCTCCTTTCAGTGTGCTAATACGCCCTTTATGAAATAAGGAACGCCTTACTTATTTGTCCATAGCATTAGCTCAAAAATAGTACATAATCGGAAAAAAATTTCATGAAATAATTTCAACATTTATCGTACTTGTATTTCAGAATAATACTATGTGAATTGTGAACAAATTTGTGAAACAAATTTACTTAATTTCATAATAGGTCTTCCATTGACCTGGTCTTATGCACCAACCAAATTTCATAAATTGTTTGGCGGATGGATTCTTGTTAAAGTTTCAAATTTATTTCTTGTAGAAAGATTGATTCATCCGATAGATTAGCAGTAAAGTAATTTTTCGTCACCGTTTCACACGAGTAATGAAACGTTTTTTACCTTGGGCTTCCAGTAAGAATCTTAATTTCCTTGTGTTCACGAAATTTTTAACTGTGCTCCACAATAGGTAATTAAAAATGTTTTTCAATGAACGAGGAATTTTATTTATGGTCAAACGTACGACAGTAGTATTGTACGCAACACATCTGAGACCGTAATTCACACAAGGGCTGACTCTGAATTTTCCTCGGGATCGCTCCTTCATTTTTTCCTTGACTTGACGTGAGACGTGCTGTCAAAAGCATGTAACGTTAAACGTTAGGAGCGCGATATTTCAAATGTTTTGGAGCTTTGAATATTGATCAGTATTCTGAACAATCTCAGACATATATCATTTTTATTCAAACATTTAAAATGCAAGTTCAACATTTTATTTTAAAATTTGTTACTTGCGGATGCATTGGCATTGTAACTTTGGAATCATATTAGCAACATACACTTCAATTCGAATAAGTATTTGTTTGTGGGGGTTTAAAAAATAATTATTCATTAATCATGTTCAGATTATTTTGAATGTTGAAATTTTGCTACACATATTCATGATAGCATTTAATGTATCTTAACATTACTTCCGTGCTCTTGAAATTGTTTATTGAAAATTATTCTTCAATGTTAAGTATTTTTTATGAAGTGGTATTGCATTTGATTACCTCACTTGACGTGACATCCAGGAGTCTGGCAATGCAGCGCTGCGTCCAGTGGCGGTGTCGCGGCTGCTGAGGCTTGTACAGAAGGATCCCAAGAACGAACGCGTCTATTTCAACCTTGGCATGATTGCCATGGATGATAATGACCATAAAAGTGCTGAGAACTGGTTCAGGAAGGTAAGCGAGAAAACTATCAATTATAACTCTTGAGCTACTTCATCATCTCCAAGGAATTTGAATTATCATAATAAATTTCGTTCAAGGCCTTGAATTAATGGACTTCGCTTCCGTGGTTTAAAATAATCTAATTTAGTTCATGAAATTATCACCAGGTTTAAGATGAATAAATCATTGAAGGAGTATTGTTTGTTAAATTGTGATACTGCTACTTTATGGTCAATATTGTGATTCACTTCTAGTACCGGTGTGTGGACACATAACCCTCTCCTTGTGGTAGGAGGAAACTGAAAAAATATCAAAAAAAATTTGCGTAGCTCTCTTTTTCACTGTATCTTCAAAAAAATAGATCCATGTTTTTTTCGTACCCTTTTTACAAGAGACGCATCCATTAGTGCTCATTTTATGTAACATGAAATCCTTATATAAAAAGTTAAGTCTAAATTCCGAGGTTTCAGCAAAAAGTTCACAAATGTTAAGTCATATGCAGTCTCTACACTTTTTTTACCAGTAAGAACTAGTTTCAGGCTCGTATAGTGAAATAAATTTTCTGTAAACCACCTGGTTTGACAAACTGAGAAGTCAAGCACATCTGTGTATCAAGTTCCGACTGTACGTCTCTGAGGTAAGAGGGAATAGAATATTAATCTAGTTGTTGTGCTGCCGGGAGCGTTTTGAAATGTAAGCCATGCGTCGGATGACCGTACTAGATTTTATAGCAAGTGTATTAACAGTGATGCATTTTCTTTGCAGTCGCTCGTAACTAGACACTCGAAGTAGGTTCCAATCAAAGAGAATGTGTAATAACGGGGTAAATAAATAAATGAATACATTAATAATTAGTCGAAATTAAGGAAAATCAGGTAATTGGTACGTGTCAGTCATAATTCATTGGAATGTTATCAGCATACCTGCAGAAAATTATATAAACTAAGTGCTTGCTGTACATTATTAACTTAAATGGCCGTGTCAACTTTTTGATGCATTAATTTTTGTACATATTAAGTGACGGCCGTGCTAAAATCGGCAGAGGTGGCAGCTTTAGCAGTAGCTTACTTTAGTGTAATTGCTCTTATACATATAGTGTCATTTTAGAGTGTGTCAAATGACACACCCTAAGCAAAATACTCAGAGCTGTACTGTTCTATATGTAGAGAGTGGCTTATTGTTGGCTTTAAGAAATTAAATTTTCCCAGATCAAGAAATGACAGAATTCGAAATAAGCAGATGGAGAGTCTGCTAACTTTTGCTCATGATGTAGTCGTGGAGGTCCTATTTCTTGAATTAACCGTTGAAAATCCATGTCCTGAAATATTTGATATGATGTTATCTAGCCCATGAAGTAAAAAAATGTATTCCAACTATTGTCTCGGAATTCAGAGTGTCAATATTAGGCCTGGTAATCCTCTCCTGTGCTCACGAATATGTGTTCAATCGTCTTTTTATTGACCATAGCAATTTAATGTTCTCACCTATTATTCCTTGACTGCACTTTTGATTAATTGCCTTATCGTTACGCAGGCGGTAGAACTCAAAGAAGACTTCAGGTCAGCTCTGTTCAATCTGGCGCTTCTGTTGACCGACGATGGAAGACCCTTAGAGGCTGCTCCTTTCCTCAACCAACTCGTCAAACATCATCCAGATCACGTGAAGGGCCTCATCCTTCTTGGCGATATATACATCAACAACATCAAAGACTTAGATGCTGCTGAAAAGGTGAGATAAATGTGCTTGTGCTCTGATAGTATTATCCAGAATTGTATTGAACATAAATATAAGTTGATTGTATTTGTTAGAGACTTGCAGTACCAGCTTGTTTGTAATCACAGAAATAATTAGACGTATTTTTGCTTAAAAGCACTGCTATGGTATTGTAGATTATGATGCATCTATCATGAATATTTTACACAAGATGTCATTCATCCGCGTGTCTTTATCCCTTCTATGTTTCTTGTTTTTCCTATTTCTTTTTTCTCTTTAATTCTATTCATTCTTTTTATCTCTTCTATTCCTCATGCATCTATTTTTTCCAAATTGTTATGCTTCCTCCTTTTATGCCTCTCATTCCTCCTCATATAATTCCCGTATTTATTTTATCCTTTTTACCCTATCTCTGCCTCTTTCTGTGATTCGTTCCTATTGCTCCCATTCCTAATCGTATTGATGCTATAGCAAATTTCATTCTATGTCTCAATATTCTCATTCTTCGCCTCCTATTTCTCTCTCTTATTGCATAACTGCCTTTTATTTTATACATACCTTATTGATTTCTGTTCCTTAAAAAACGCCGGTTTCTTACGTCAAATTGAACGTACTGGTGCATGCGAGTGATTGACGTTTGACGGCATGGGATTTGCATCCATCGCTTTTCGTGCTATTCTTCCCACCGATATTATTACAGATTCCGTGATCTCCTGATACTTTTAGTGATTCATTCAGTTTTTCCTGATACACCATTTATATCCTTCATGATTTTTCTTTCTCTCTAATTATTTATTTATTCCTGTCTCTTATTCCTCCCATTACACATTCCTCGGCTCCTTTTTATTACTCATATTCATATAGCGCTCTGTGCTATGTCTCGACATCTTATTTTCTTCTTTTTTAGTCCTATAACTCACCTCATTTCTTTCCGCTGTTCCACATGCCTTCTTCATAAAGAAGGATTAAGGAGGGATTGATGAATGCATTTGTTGTGCAAAATATTCCTGATAGATATCATTTATCTACAAGACAGCAGTACTTTTCATCAAGAATGGCGTCAAATTGTTTTCTCACGAGATAGTTCCCGTGCAAATTCTACGATTTAGATTTGGTCAATTTGAAATTATTATAAAGATGAATGCATTGAAGATTTACAACAAATTGTTTTACTTTTTATTAATGTATACAGTACTTCCATTTTGTAGCTTATCTACCGATAACGTGGCCCAGATAGTATCCGTTGAAATTCCTTGGCTTAAAAATAATGAAAAATCTATGAAATAAGATACAATTCAGTTTTACCCTGGTACTATGAGAATCTGAATATTTTTCGTCAATATATACAGAACTTCCATTCTGTATCTCATCTGCCAATAACAGGGCCGTGTAAGAGAAAAAAGCTAATAACAAAAGATTGGAGTATTTTCTTAGTGATCCGGCGTTTTTACTATCCACAATACAATGCTTTAAAAGTGAGAGAATGAGAGAGAGAAAGAGAATGAGAGAGAGAAAGAGAAAGAGAGAATGAATGAGAGAGAAAGAGAGAATGAATGAGAGAGAGAGAGAATGAATGAGAGAGAGAGAGAATGAATGAGAGAGAGAGAGAA
>VCRD01001478.1:884-135131 GCA_006783055.1 Trinorchestia longiramus | reverse complement strand
CATACATACATACATACATACATACATACATACATACATACATACATACATACATACATACATACATACATACATACATACATAGTCTCTATGTTGATGCAAACATCACAACACAGACATCAAATCTCTATAGAAACAGTTATCATTAAAAGCGATCTCATTATTCTTAGGTTTCCATGGAAAAATAACTATCGAACTCAAGTTACTGTGAAATATTGTACCTTTCTTTTTTAATTATAATAAGTTATAATATATAATAAATAATATTATACCTCTGTCTTATGATTGTTCCTAATAAAAAAGGAATTATTGATAAATTTTGCTTTTATTTTATGCAATTGTGCTCGTTCCAAAATTTACTCGTACTCTATAACCAAAGGCTGACGTGTAAGTGAATAAAATCTGTTTGAAGTTTAAGTTGTGTTTTTCGAGTGCAACGTCTCTACAATTTGATCTTAAATTTGTCCTGTATGTAATTCGGTCGCAGGTATAAAATAAATATAATGAAAAGAAAAAGAAATATATTCCACAGTATTGAAAATATGAACCAAATTAGAGTGAACCTGCTGAAAAACGTGTGTCGTGAAGACAAAACTTCTAAATTCATCAGTTCTTTTAAATTCGTCTATTTGCACACTTAACATCTTTACTGCACACAGAAGCTCCTGTTTATACGTGTTGGCTCGTCGGAGTAATTGCACTCAACAATTCATCTTATCAAAGCGCCTGATTTTCCGATGACAATGTGTGTCATGATCGCTCGAGAGTTTATTTATGCTTAATTTGCTTTTCTTTATGTAGAGTTTACAACCTTTATCAGTTGCACGCAGTAAACCTGCTGAGGATTCTCGTATTTTTGCCCTCATTTTCGAGCTCATCTTCATGAAATATTCATTTCAATTTTGCAAGATGTTAGTACACTCTCGTACAGTGTGAATATAAGAATACGTTTCTCTTCACAAGCTCTGGGCCCGTGAAATTAAGTTTGGGATATTCATCAATTGTAAGTAATGCAGTACCCATGTCTCACAGTTTAGTCGTGTTTCTCAAAGGGGTCGTCTCGAATGGGTACGCGTATATTGCTGTACATATAATGTACAGGAATATAATCATTAGGGGACGGTGTTAAATCAAATAGTGTCATAAGGGGGCGGTGATTGGAAAAACTTTGAGAAACACTGGTTTAGTCGATGGGTTGTCCATATGACCGTTCATGTATCACTGTTTAGCAAGTTTACTAGTCGACAGCAAATAGTTTGTTTCCAGTTTCTCAATTTGCTCTTATGTTCATAAGAAAAATTTTAACTTTACAGATAAGTTTTGTTAAAGCGTGAACCTGTATTTTCCGTTTAATTTTGTCTCAATACAATTTCACAGCTGTTTTGAAACCTCCTACAAATTCTTAGCGCTTGAAAATTTCAGTGGATCAGTAATTAGTTTATGGAGCGATACCCTAGACAGAAATCTCTTCTACTATTATTATTCCTGATTGGAAAACTAAACTATCGAAGGTAGAATGAGGTCAAAGCACTGAAACTCAGTTTTATCATGGACATTAATAATCTTCATATTTAACTAGAATTGGATCAATGGCAGGCTTATTTATACTAGGAAAATACGGTCAGTTGGCAATCAGTCCGTGCGATACATGTGGTGCCCTCGTTAGAGTAAGGTGCCCCCTGCTGAACTAGTGTTCGAGCAATCAAAAACAGAATTGAACACGACTGATGTCTCTTCATGTATGCCTTTTAGGTTAGAAGAATGTGATGTCAGGCGTGAGTTAGTGAGGGAGGACGTGTTGCTCCAGTGGCATGGGAGATGAGTATCTATGGAATGGGACTTTGATATCAACCCAAGAATGGGCCAGACGGCTCGTTTCTATTACCTTATTGTATTCTATTCTCTTCCTGTTAATCTTTACTAGGTGTCAGAGACTCGTACAATCGTAAAAAACTGAACATTTGAAATCAGGCTTGCCAGAATTGTTACGTTCGTAAAAAAGTGTTACTTTTTGCTTATAAATCTTCATGTTGTTACTCTTCTTACGATTTCATCAGAAGTTGCTACTATTTCAACATTTGAAGTTAGTTTACATATTAACTAATGTTTGGGTCAATGGAATTTCAAAGAATCATTTCAAACGCATGTTCGAAGTATATATTTGAAATAAGTTGAGTTCTGCTGCATCCCACCGCTATGTAAAGTTCGAGAGCAGCTGAACCAGCGGCAAGTAACAGCATGAACTTGATTAGTTTTAGACGATTGCTGGGAAATTACGATCTGACAAAGAGCCTAAGTACTTGTGGATTAAGATTTTAAACTTTTATACACCGTTAATGAAGCAAATTTTCGATCAGTTTTTGTCAAATAATACATTTCAAGCAATTGATCCTGATAGCGTTATTATGGGGAAAATACTATTATTTCCCTTCCGTGGAATTTTCCCAATAATTAATTAAAAACAAAGTTTAAACAATTAAACACCGAAAGAGGGGAACTCACTATAGAAGACACGTATCGCATTAGTAAAAATGAACCAGCAAAATATTGGAATGATGTTTCGAAACAAACAGACGGTGATGATCTTTGTTATCCATTACTGTTCAAGTTAATGCTCAACCTACTCTAATTGCCTCATTTTTCTGCGTGTTTCGAGTGTTCATTTTCTCTGCTAAATAAAAAAACAGATTGCAGTTGAAATGCATCACATGCCTTGTCTTACCGTATTTTGCATTCGAAATGTTTATTTGCTGACACTTGCTGTACACACTGGAAGCCCTCTCAGTAATTAATTAATAACAAAAGAGAATTTATACGACATTAACACTAAAAAAGAAACTACTTTCTGAGAGGTTAATGAACATTTTTATTCTTTTGTCTATATACGCAGAGGATTCGAACTTGATAATGAACGCGATTTTTGCATGTGTTAGAATATAGTGAGATTATACAAAAAAATTGCACACGGTTGATCTTTGGCGAACGGCTATTTTCCCGTTGTCGTTGTTTTGGTGGGGGGTGTTCTTCGAGGGAAGTGATACGATCGATTCCGTAGCTTGCAGATTTATTCATGAACACGATCAAAATTAGAGCAGAAGTTGGGGCGAAGATCGAGGACCAAAACTGAGAACTTGAAATCCGTAAAGCCGAAACTGGAACTGAAACTGAAACCCGTCAGAGAGACTGAAAGCGCGAATAAAATTGCTGTTCACTGGGTGAAATGAGTATAAAAATGAACTCCAAAATATTATTAAAATTAATTATATTTTTAGTATCGACTCCCAGAGCATTCTAAATTAATTACGACATTTCCGAGGCACTACAGATCAATGTTTGGTTAATATTATATTATATAAGTTTTATTTTTAAAAAAATTCTACAATTGGCATGATGTAGAATAGAATAGAATAAGGCAATAGGAACGAGCCGTTTGGCCCATTCTTGGTTCAATACCGAAGTCCCATGCCGTAGACGTAATATGTTCAACAAGCTCATAATATGAGTTTAGGGGCATATTGCAATAACACATAAAAGGGTATTAATATGAAAATAGTGCAATTATTTAATAATTTTCAAAATTTTCTTACGTTTTCGTCATATATGTTACGTTTTGAACTTGGAAGTTGTTTCTGTTCACGAAAACCTTCTGGCAACCGTGTTTGAAATACGAAACTTTTTTTAGAACCGTATGCTTGGTTCTCCTCTACATTCTTTTGAAGAACAATGACCCTGTTTAGAACGTGTTATCCATCCTTAAATCTGACCTGTTATACTTGTGATATTTTTTTAACGGGAGTTAGTCCAATCAAGAATGAAATGATCGATTCGTTCCTGTTGCCACATACTGTTCTGTTCTATTCTAAAAAAACATTTGCATTCTAAAAAAAAAAATATTCATGATGTGTACTTAGAAATAATTGGTGGCAAAAAAAATAATTTTTTCAGCTTCCTTTCGAAAACTTCAATCTGAAAAAATGTTGAAAATCCATTCAACTGTGTTTTTCATCATATTTATGTACTGGATGGGTACTTCTGGAATGGCATACTTGATTATTGTCAAGAATTTCCGCATCCCACTCAAACTTACTGATGTCCAAGAGAATATGTCGACACCATGTAAGTATCACGTCGCTTTATTCTTAAAATTATTAGCTATGGAGCGTCCATCCAGTAGCTGTGTATTACACGAAGACATTGAAGTTTTGACCAACAAATTTTAACTGTCAGGTGAGATACTAGTTTACAAGTTTCACTAATAGTTTTACTAGTTTGACTAAAACGTTCACTAGTTTTACCCAAAAAAATCTCGTTTCACTGAAATCTTCACTAGTTTCACAGGTTTCAGTTTTTAAAATTTGAAATCGTACCAGAAAAAACACTAAAACGAATTTCAACTGACTTTATCAAGACAGTTTCTAATAATAATTTTATCAACATCGCATTAACGTTGATGTAGAAGTATCAGAATGCACTGCAGAAAGGAAAAGTAAATCTTTCTAATAAAATAACTCATGCAGATAGTTGAGCCTTATGTTCGGTCCTCCATGGTAAGTCTGAACCTAAATTCAGGTTTAGGTAATAATTCAGTAAAATCACGTGAATTTTCACGTGTGGGTCTACTAGTAATTATCATATTGACGTAAGGTGTTTCAGAGGCTGAAAAGCAACAGAGGTTTTCTGCCAGGTAACAATTTGCAGTAAATGTAGAAGCCTTTCGTCGGAAAATGTCGCGTGGTGCGTGACAGTGCTCATTTATACAAGGGCATTCCGACAGTTGAAATCATTTACTAACTGGGTATTGAGGTACTGAAAAACTCTGAACACATCCCAGATTTCACGCCATCTGACTATTATTTCTTTGGACCTGTCAAAATGCTATACGAGGTGTTGTTTCTTGACGGAAGAGAAAGTGAAAAAAAAATCAACTTTATTCTGATATATCACAGAGCGCTACAAAACTGTCGGTAAAATCAACCTATGACTTGTTTGTTACAGTACTGAAGCTCTTGGGACGCTAAAATAAGAGCATGAAAAAGGAGACTATGTAGAAAAATGACATACATGGCTAATTCTAATTAGAATAATCTTAAGAAAAAACTGGCCTGTGATTTTCCCTTGTACATCAAGCTAACCTAAAATTAAAGTCGGTAAGCTTCATATTAAATCGTTTCAATAAAAAAGTTTGATGTAATTCATAAGCGAAGCCTAAAAATGTATTCAAATCTTTGTCGGAACATTGTTAAAAATATTTTTCACGAAGAATTTTCGTTGGAGGAACGAAGAACGGTTAGAGGTCAGTGAGTTATTTGTAATATTGATCAAGACCAGTAAAGTGCCACCTCACTCTCATGGCCAACATTTTTAAATTAGCATTTGTAGGACGACAGAGCCAGAAAGCTTTAAAATAGCGAGTGCATAAGTCATTATTCTATGCATGATGAGATACGAATAAATTGTACGTTTGTGATTTAGCTGGTGTTAGTAACTTACACCAGAATGATAGAATTTATTGTAGTTCTCTGTTTTTTTCATATGGACAATGCTTTCAATAACATTCGAAGCAATGGTGTTAGTAACTCACCCCAGAATGATATAATTTATTGTAGTTCTCTGTTTTTTTCATACGGACAATGCTTTTAATAACATTCGAAGCAAACTACCACGCTTAAAAGATATAGAATTTACACTGCACACATAGCATGCTTTCTTGAGGACAACAGTATTTAATATTATCATGAGGATGTTACGTTTACCTTAAAAAATATTTTTGTACTGTCAGCATGAATTTTTTTGGGTGTACATAGATGGTCGTCAGTTTGTTTAAACAAAGAAAGAAAAATCATTAATTGCAATCAAGTTAATGCCTGACATCTCCATGAACATTGCGTTTTCAACTCCCTTAAAATTTATGTCCTAAGGTGGTGGAAATGCATTTGTTAATTATACAAAAACCTCATGCTTTCACCGAACAATAGAATTAAAAATACATAGAAGCAAAAATAAGGATGATGAGTAAATGCCTTAGCAATAGTAGTATGCAAATAATGCAGGAGCTAAAGTAAAACGAATTTAACATCCTCTATTTTCAGAAAAACCTAGTGTGACATGAGCTTTCACAAGCCTTCAAAATATTCTTTCTGTTTAATTTTTATTTACATAAAATTCTTTACCGTTTAGATCCTTCAGTGGTAGAAAAGCATATGTTGATTCTACCCCAAATGGTGATTTTTTCTCACAATTTAACCAAAATTTGAAAACAAAAATGCACAAAAATTACGTAAAGACGTTTACTATACAAAGCGTTGCATACAACATAGTATGCGAGCTTGGGTTTGCAACACTGAGGCTAAAATTATCAAATTTAATATCGTTTCCTTGTGATAGTTTATAAGTCAGGAGCCCATTGTCATGAAGCAGCTATCAATAATTCAGTTCAGTGTCTGTTAATTGTGGAAAGAATGATGAAATATGGATCAGCTATGACAGTTAAACGAGCAATACAGAATTCTCACAGACTGCATGTCAGTCAGGTAACAATCCGGAAAAATCTTCATAAATGGAAACAAGGTGGATACGTCCGTAACATGAATAAAGGTCATTCCAGTCGTAGAAAAAGTGCAAGAAATCTCCAAACAATTAACATTTGAGGGTATTCATCCACACCATCGAATTTTAGGTCAAGGAGAAAACGTATAGTAATCATTATATATACATTCAGTTACAAAAATTAGGGAAGATTTATTCCGGTAAATTTATAGCAACTTTCTTCAATTCTCAATATTATAAGATCAAGACCGGATCATCCCAGTAGCTAAGACCAAACTATTTATTTTAGCAAATTTAAAATCAACAACGAACATACGCCCTGATGCCTTAGGGCCCAGACGCTGTAGCGACAAGCAGGTTCTTCTACCTCCATTGGCAACACAGAGGACAGGAATTTCACTCGGAGTATCAACGCTGCTCTTAAGATTTTATCGAAAAGTATCATCCCCATTCTTAAGATACTAGCATTAAGAATTTTAAAATCCAATGTATAGTATCTGTACTATGTACTCAATTCGAAATAAAGTCTCTCTTTCTTTTTCTTTCTTTCCTCGCTGACACCAACCAGTGATCCGGGCGGATTCAGAGAACTTAGACATGGAACTGTCTCTGAAACTAAGTGCAACAAGTCTACAAGTAGCGCAATCTCCACTTGCAAGGGCGCTTTTGCTATAGAGTTAGAACTAAACTGAATCACTGGAAGTAGTCTAAGCAGCGGCGAAGAAATAGTGTCGTCATACAAGGAAGTACGACTATCTCAAGAAACTACCGATTTGATGGCATATAAGACGCGACGACAAAGACGGTATATAAGAAGTAGAGAGCGTAAGCTGGGTTAGTGAGCGTCAGAGAGAAGATTAGCCAAGGGCCTAGGCCTACGGGAGGTCTCAAATTTCACCTATGATTTATAAGACGCAGGGCGATTTTTTGAGCCAAAATTTTGGGAAAAAATGCGTCCTATATGCCATCAAATGCGATGATAAGTTTTCAGGACGTGACCACTACAAGGCAGCTAGCTAAGCATCCAGGGTAACCTCAGTGAGGCCGGAAGCCTCCAGCTGGGCAATGGGTGAGGAAAAAAATCAATGAAAATTCAGACTATTCAACCTAGTCTAACTGGTAACTCCATCCATGCTAGATGGTTCTTTAGATACCCCGTCTATCACCTTTAGATTTTTCCTAGTAGGATTTTGTTATAGAAAGAG
Source organism: Trinorchestia longiramus (assembly GCA_006783055.1). NCBI lineage: Eukaryota > Metazoa > Arthropoda > Malacostraca > Amphipoda > Talitridae > Trinorchestia > Trinorchestia longiramus. The sequence goes on along the minus strand of VCRD01001478.1, from coordinate 127,380 downwards.
TTTCGAGCCAAAGCTTCTTCAATAGGAGAACTAAAAGAGACTACGCAACAAATTATTGCCTTCATAGGTGTTACTACCTTAAATGCTTAACAGATATGTTCACTATGAAAGTAAACGTTTTAAATGTAGAAAATCATCAAATAAAACTTAAGAATCTTCTTAGATGGTTTTGCTTTCATCCTTCTACTTAGAGTAGTGAGTGAATAATAGATACTTAAAAACAAGCATTTTTGTGGTTTCCCTTAACAAATATTTTTATCAACTGATTGTTTGTACAGTGTTTATGTTAAATTTGCTAAATTGAATGTATCGCCTAGAAAACTGAGGTTCAAATGGCTTTTCATGTAATTAATAGCATATAAAAAGTTTGGAATCATCCGAGTATTGAATTTTAAGAAATTACTAAAATTATTGAACATTGATGGGTGTACGAATAATTTCGCTGCTAATTGTATTTCAGTGAGCACTGTACAATTACTGCATAAAACAAAATTCATGTAGAGGTCACATTTTCAAAGCACCTTAAGAACGATTTAATGGTTAAGCATCGCTTCCAAAACTGGATGTGCTCAAAACTGGAAAATTAACTGTGGAATACAGAAATATTATACAGTACTGCAATCTACAGCTTACACTGTTTCTCCGCGTAAATTTCTAACTCTATGTACATATAGTTCAGTGTGATATTTTCACTTTGCACCAGAATAATTTGTATAAGGTTGTAAGAACTCTTGGAGTAATTTCAAAAACATTCTTTATTTAATACTATTTGATTGTTCAATTCCGCCAATCACCTGATGATCTGAAACCGAAGTTTTCTAAATATGAAAAAGTCACTTTATATCAATCAGCTTTGAACTACATTACATGGTTACAGCATAGGTTAGCACATTGTTTGATACACGAAAGATTTTTTTCAAATGTTATCCCATTAAAATTCCTTTTTCGCACTGTAGAAGTACAAATGTGTATTTTTTCTAGGTGCCTGCAAGTATAAGAGCATGCAACTCAACTGGACGACCTATTCCATGACGAGGATAGACGATGGCAAGGTGGACTGCCGGTTGTCTAAAGCCCCTGTACCTCGGTACACTTGGGAAATATTCGTCAACTCCTACACGGCGCACAAATCTGGTGAGTCAAGTGTAGTAATGTGATGGTCAGCTGTTGGTGAACTTATTCATAAAGCATATAAATCATATTTTCTAGGAATAAATGCCTTTCATTTTTTCTTACGGAAAAAAACTGTCCGAATTACTTTAAAATTGGTACTCTATATTGAATGATATAGATAAATATCATAAATTGAAAAAAGTTTCTAATGATGAATGCCTTCTATTTTTTGAATTATATAAGTGAATATTTGTATACTTTAATCAATTATAGTCAATAAAACGGTATTCTCTTTCAAATTAAATATATATATCCTCCACATTATCAACTTAATGGTAGGACCCATAAGGCAAAATACTCATATGTATTAAACTACAGAATGTTTCTGAAACAATTACATGTTTAAATTAACGGAAATGTGTTTACATAAATAGAAAATTGTATCATGCATCCAACTTCAATTTGTACCTACAGACTACGTAGCAAGAGGGATGTACTTCTACCACGTACCGACGACCGTGTATCTCAACCAGAGGGATGCCAATACCACATGCACAAAAGAGGGCGGTCAACTACCTGTGCTCTTCCACAATGACACTAAACTCGAGTTTTGGTCGATGATGTCTTATTTTGGTGAGATAAGTCTCATTTTCGCTGACAAATTGTTTTGTGAAGTTTTTTTTGTATTTTTAATGAGTACTTGAAAATGTAGAAAAACAAGAATTAGTCTTTTTAGCTGTCTTGTATTCTTAATACGCACTTGAAAATGCAGAACAAAAATTAGTCTTTTTAGTTGTCTTGTATTCTTAATGAGCGTTTGAAAATGTAGAAAAACAAAAATTAGTCTAAAGTCATTTTAGAAATTGAATCAACTTTGAGTAGCGCGCTACGTCAATTTGAACATTTAACGATTGAAGATTGGATTAATATTAAATCAAAATACTTAATTTAAACCTTTTTAAATTATGATCCCTTTTTTGTATAAAGGGGGAGAAAAAAAATCGCTGTCATCTTATGGAAAATCACATATAATTTTTCCTAAATCCCATGTAGAAAATATGCCGGTTACAATCCTAAGAACTGTACTATAATGCAATTTAATGCCTTGAAATAGTCTTATTAGAAAAAGAGTTCCTTAAAACTATTTCTACGGATGATTTTACAAGGATATAAGGATATAAAGTCATCCAAACTGCATCTTCATTCTGTTTTTTGACTTTTTATTTTCACGACAGTCTGCATTTCAAAATAGGACGATACTTTTACTATAATACATATCGTCTATAAGGTATCACCAGCTTGGTCGACTGGTGAGCGAATCTGCTTGCGAGCGGAAAGACCCGGGTTCGAATCCCGCTGCCGACATGGTTGACGCGGCTAGAAATACGGCATGGGACTTGGGTAAACAACCGAATAATTATCGAAGTAATTATCCGACCCAAGAATGGGCCAGAAGGTTCGTTCCTATAGCATCATTCTATTCCGTCTACAAGCAATGGGGACTTCTATCCCATTGTACGCGCACCATAGCATTGAGAAACTGTAAAAAAATAAAATGGATAACACGTGGTGGTGTGTGCTTCGTTACTAGGTATGTCATTGGAAACAATCTTAAAGTGTTATTTTCTTCTCATGTGATCCAACTGGCTCACAGAATAGTAATTCACCGAAGCCTACACCATGAACGAATAAAACGACACGCCCTTTGGAAATTAGCTTCAAATGAGTTATTTAAATATTGTAGTCAATTAAAACGGGCAATACGCTAATTTTAATCTAATTGTTCAATCAAAATATTGGCCCACACTTTTTTAAACATTGAACGATGAATTAACGTGTGTACATACAATATAATACCCTCAATTTCTATGATGAAATTTATCTACTCTGACCCCGTAGATGATAACCGAGACTCAAAGAGCTTTTGAAACCGAGAAAGGTTGGCAAAGTGGATATTTAAGAGAGGTGTAGCCTTTTAATTGAGTTTGGTATTCATTTGGTCAGTATTAATTCACTAATTTTTATATGTTATTATTTATACATTATTGTTTTATCTGTTTCCCACTTAAGTCGTTATCTTCTAAATAGGCCTTGTAGTTGTTTAACGCTGTTGTACCAAAAGTACTCTTTCTCCTAGTTCAATCTTGTATCTGGTCCAATGACGTAGTTAGAAACTTGCCGTGCATTCTAATACTTCAAATTTAGGTATTGACTTTTTTCTCATGAGTGTCGTTGCTTGACTGAATTCAAGACTGGTAATTATGCAGCACAGGAGATATCTAATGGAGTTCTCTGACCGTGGGGACATCAACTCCGTTCAAAGTTGTATGCAATTTTTCCCAATAAATGTCCCAATTCAAATTTTCCCTTCAGGCAGGCAAATGAAGCAAAAAACTGCGATGGTATTCGAATTATACCAATTTGATGTCATGAATCAGATGATAATATTTATACTGGTAGACAGAGGATACAAACACCAAAAGCCTACTTGGGAATCAGTGCTTAATTGTTGTTTATCCACAAGAACGATAAAAAACGGTTTGAAGTTAGACTAACTGAAACCGTGTCCTCGTTTACCAGCAGTATGTTACATTAGGATACTTATTTGAATAATCATGCATCACTTTATTTCTGCTCAAAAACACTGTAAGACATGATATTTAGATGGATATTTACTTCACAGGAGTCCAGACAACATGGGTGGGAGCATTCCGTAAACAAGAGAGATATTGGATAAAACTACAAAACGAACCTACCGTCTGGATTTTGGCTAATGGTGAGGTGCAACCTGTAATTTAAATGATATCATTTTTTGTATATTATGTATTCTCAACCTTATTTGACAGACTTCCTCAGAAATCTTCAAAACAAAGGTGCTCTAATTTTCTTAGTGGGCTCATTCGAATAGACGAACTACCTGTTGAAATTATTAGGGTGCAGATATTAACTGAACTCGTTGTGCAAATTTTGTTAGTACAGTGCATTAATAGCCAAGGGAACTACGCCTAACAAGTTGTACAGTCACAAGAACTCGTTGTACGGTCACAAGAGCGAGTTATATGGTTACTTTAGCGTCAGATAAAAGCTTCTGTAATTCGCAACGAATGGCTAGGACTGAAACGTATAGAGCACTGGGAAAGCTTGATGTGACCGGACGTACCTAATATGTTTTTATCTTGGTTGACTTGGAGTCAGGAGGTAAATCCAAGAAGCTTAATCGCTAAGACAGTTCAAGCTAGTAAGGAATGGGATGAACGGATTTGCTTTAACATTGCCAAATTTAGGGTCTGCAACTTATAGGACATGAATATTTGTACATTTAAGATGACCATGCACCCTCATTTGGAGAATTTTTTTCCACAGAGGTTCATGAAAAATTCCAAAATGAAAACGCTTATACCCGCACGCCAAATGTAGTGCATTAATGGTTCTCGAAATATGAAGAATTATTCATAAAAACATCTGTAGAAATATGCAGACTTAAATCACAGACAAAATTTATGGGACCCACTTTAGTACATGCTGAGAGTTCGCTCATATCATAAACAAACTTTAGTTTAACATGGTTTCAAAATCTATAACTATTTGGGATAAATGAAAACTGTAATCCGATCTAACAGTAATTCAGTAAGTTATTGAATACAGATATCTTCATGAAAATAAAATGACATACTGAAGTCAGCAGTGAGAGTCAAACTCTTCTTCAAACTGCAGCGCAGAGGACGGGGATCTCGCTTGAAGCATCACTACTCCTTTGAAGATCTTATCAATAAGCACCGTCACTATTCATAAGATGTTAGCATTACAAATTTAAAACCCAAAGTATATGTGTTGTATACTCTATTGGAAATAAAGTTCATATTTTTTAACATGAATATACATTTAAATGCAATTTTAGATCCTATGCTGATTCACTTATCTTCTAGATTATTGATATTTTTAATGGGTTTTGGCACTATACCTAAGAAATATCTAACGTTTTATTTTAAAAATGTGAGTGGCTACTCTTTATTGTTCAGGCACTACAATCCCAGACACAACCCTTCCTGTTCATCTTACGCATCAATGTTTCGTCGCCGACGCCCAATCCGAAACAAAGTTCAAGAACTCGTTTCTCTGTGATGTCAAATTCCCTATAATTTGTCAACGAGACTATTGAGTGCCCATGTTTCATCAAGAAAGAATTTTGAAAGAATAAGACCGTTGCCTATATAGATCGCTGCCGACATGGTTGACGCTGCTAGAAATACGGCATGGGACTTGAGTAAACAACCGAATAATTATCGAAGTAATTATCCGACCCAAGAATGGGCCAGAAGGTTCGTTCCTATAACCTCATTCTATTCTATTCTATTCTATTCTATTCTATTCTAAATGAAACTCTGCCAAGTTGAAAGGAAAGAGAACGAAAAACTACACGAGTTATGCGTCATCTCTAGACATTGAGGCAGGCAGCAAAAATGAGTTACTATCATGCACTTACTCCTGTTTGTGATATTTATCTTAAATGAGGAATCAATGAATACTTTAATTATTTCTTAAGCACAGAATGTTCTTAACCGTACTGGAGCCATCTCTAGTGAGAGTAGTGAGCTTTAACGTTAACGTTAGGAAGGCATGCGACACATTGTCTAGAAAACTGTAATGATTTATCATAAATCGTATAATTTAGCTTTATTACATTGCTGCAATCATAACGTCTTGATGTTTCATCAACTACGAGGGAAGTTACATTAGTAAAACCTATTTCATGACGTTACAATTGCAATGTTATATGTATCCTATTTCAATCAGTATGTTAATGATAATATTACTAATACTTTGTAGCGAACAAAACCATAAGTCTAGTTATGAGTGCATGAAAAATTATCTAGCACTAAAGTACATTATTTCCTAAGTGTTTTAGACCTTGTACGCTCAAGTGTTATTTTACATTATGATGAGATCATCGGTTGACGAGAGACACGTTCTTGGTGCTGCGACGTAGGATGACTGAAGTAAGACAAGACCAACATTTCGTAATTGGGGGCCAGTGGCCCCCCAAGGGAACCACATGCCTTTGATCAGAGGACCACGAGCGGACGTCAAAGACTGCGAATACTTAACTTATTGAAGGACAAGGGGCCACGAGTGTTCGAAAGGAGGAAGGAGAGCCATGGGCCATGGAAGGTTAAGAACCGCTAGACAAGACCCTCATCAAGCTCATCGAAGCGCCCCTACGAGCCTCTACTTCAAATTGCAGCACAGAGAACGGGAACAGTCGCTGGGAGCATCATCGCTAATCTCAAGATATTAACATTAAGAATTTGTAATCCAATCTAAATGTAATGAGCACTAAATTGGAACACAGTTTCTTTTTTCTTTCTCTAGGGTATAGGGGTCCTTTGAGAACTAAAGACATGAAACAATGGTTTGATAATCGTCTTCACGTTTTCAGCTTGTGCAGGATTCTGATAATGGAACAGTTTTTGTGGTCTTTTTTAGGATGGAAGTCGAACAGAAGAAGTCTACTTATAAATACATGATGATTAAATTATTCCCTTAATTTAAATGGCTAATGGTAATCTTTGCAAGCCCTTTTGGTTCATGAAAATAGAGTACCAGCACATTGACGGACTATTGTAACAAAAATTAGGAAAAATTAATCGTGTGTTTATGATTGACATTTAACAGAAGTCTACTTACAAATGGTTGATGATAAAATTGTTCTCTCAGTTCAACTGGCTTATGGTAATCGTTGCAAACAAATTGCGAGAACTATTTAATTATTGTACCATGGCACTTGCATTTATTGTTGAATTTCGTGAATCTGGTCCGATCTTTAAATCACAACCTCCATCGTTGGAAATCCAGTGTCAATGAAAAATGAATATTTTCTCAAGTTAATTTTGGCTTTGATTGAGCAATTGTACCACAAATTTTATTTTTTTTCAAATATTCAAAATATTAATAAAACATAAAACATGACAATCGAAATGAGCATTGCATGGGTAGATGGAGGGTCACTGCCCAAGATATACTTCTGGATGAGAGACTAGCCAGTCTTCTTTCGTTGGACATTTATTTATGACTGAGGCCAAAACTTATATGGGAATCAAAAATGAGATTCCCATATAAGTTTTTATGAGTTGGAACCAAGATCAGAACCTGCATATATGGCGCACAGTAAATAGTTTGAAAAAACAGCGGGATGATCAGATAAAGGGAACGTTACAAAATGAAGGCTACATATCTGTGCGCCGAAATGCAGCAGTGAGTTTTCCTAAGTTAATTTCTGCTTTAATTTGGAAATTACGACTAATTTATTTGTGAACTGTCAATATATGAATAAAAAGAAAACACGATATAAGCATTAGTTGAGTGCTAGCAACGCTTATATCGAAAGCGTAATACGAGCCTTAGAAGATACAAACTGAAACTGAAACTGAGGGCCGACGGCGATAGGAACCTTTCTTACGGCCTATAATTCCTTGTAAAATACACTCATGCAGCAAGGGGACAAGTACGAATAAAAATCAGTGGTCAAACGTAGAGAAACATACGAAACAATACTAGGCAACAATATGACTGAATATACGCAGTTGATACTATAGAGTTATGCTTGAATTACGAAATTATTATTAAATTACGATGTTATTGAATTATTAAACTGTGAAGAATTTAATGATGATGACTTTATATAAACTCCTATGAATTACAGAATACAGGAATTTCACAGCAATTTGTTATGATAGTCAACTAATCGAAAACGATCCCTAGAATTATAAATTGTGTATGATGTCTTGGCACACTCATGATATATTAACACAGAAAACAATTAAAAAAGAATAAATTCTAAAATAATTTGATATCATGGCACCAGGAAGAAAAGAAGATAGAAAAAAACATTTCATTCAGATATACGCGAGGTATACAAGGGTTTTTAAATTGTTAATGCTAACATCTTAAAACTATTAATCATTCTTGCAGCAATAGTATCTGTTCATCTTGTGACCTGAGGTCAAGGGTCGTAAAAACACGTTGCGATGCTCTGGGAGTTTAAGAAAATAGTCAGTTACAGTCAAGTCAATTAGCCTATAGGGCCTCGGAGGCCCTACAAGCCTTCCTGGTCCCTGAGTCACATGTAAGGAAAATTGGACGGTCAAGTATAGAGGCCAACCCTCGAAACTGGGAACTCGTTAACACAATCACAGGTAACCAACCATTAGGTTGCAGGTGTTAACATTAAAAATTGAAATCTCGATGCCAATAATATATGTATATATATATATATATATTACCTACTATATCGAAAACAAAGCTTGTTGTTTTTTAATTCAAATTAGAAGTAAAAGTTGTCGTCATATATTGTAGTTTTTATTTACTATGGCATAATGTATAAATTAGTACTTGGCAACTCAATGACAGACGCCTATGCTTTCGCAAAGGTGCGTGGCAGCGTGGGTTGTTCACGCTCGGCAGTGAGTTGAGTGCGATGGCGTTGCGAGGGTCTCCGTAGGTGAGAGCGAGAGGAGACTCGGTGGCGCGGTAGGTTACTGGTTGAGGTATAGAAGTATTCGTTATCGTAGAGATCTATTTTCGGAGAATATTACCTATACATCTATTTATATATGTATGTTAAAATCTTCTTTACATGAGATATAACGAGCTTGACCTCTCAATAACCATTGTTCGTATTAGGTGTTTAAAAGTCTGGGACAGTTTTCTTTTTAATAAAAAGGCACTATTTTCGATTATTTATTTGATTAAACTTTCGAAACGCTTCCTAAGCCTTTATTTGAAAAAAATTAATTAATTGCGTCTGAATAGTGAATTCCATTAAAATGTAATTTGTTCATCATTTTCAAGATACTACAATAGTAAGTGAAAACTGAAGATATTATCGGGAATAATTTTTTAACTCGTTAGGGTCCAAGCTAAAAGAAAGTTAATGACCACTTCTGATTTAAAAGTTCAAAATTTGACGTGACCGCAAAACAATCTTGAATCAGCTGACCTGATCGGCAACTGCTTGGGGTCTTCGAATTGTGCCCTGAATTTTATCGCTAGGAAATGCTGTCCTCATTACTTGACAAACATTTTAAGTGCTTTTTTTGCTGACGGATTTTGGGCAAAAACCAACGTACATTCTGGTTTGGAACTATATGGGCTAGTTTACGAAGCCCTAATAAGGACGTCATAGAAGAAGATCTCAGCGTTGCACTCGGCACTGACAGTTACACGAGGAGTTTGATGGTAAAAGCACGGTCAAAAAAAACAAAGAATAGCACGCAACAAGATGAGTGAGGTCTGTTCGTTGATAGTAAACTGTTGGAATGATAACCTAAAATCAACTTTGGAAATTCATTGTATGCCAGTTAGGAACATGAAACATAATTTTCACAATTTAATGTACATGTTTTGAATTTAACGGAACTTATACCAGTGTAATTAATCTACTAATCTATGAGCTTTTTAGACTAACGTACATACATCTAAGGGCAGATTACTACTGTAGTTGAAAGATTATTTTTTGATGTGTAAAATCTTGTGAAATAATTTATAATAAAAATATAATTCTGTTGGTAAAACCAAGGTCCTCTGTTAGTGCAGGATGTCAGTTGACCTAAGATAGACTTTTAGGCAGCTAAAGGATATTTTTTATTTCCTTTAACAAATTTACTTAGTATATTTCTGCTTTAGTTCTATGATATGAACACCAGAGAGTAATGGGAGGTCAAATAATGATTATAGAATTAATGTTGTAAGTCTCAATGGTAGCAGTGACAAAAATTTCACATTAAGCTTCTATCACTTTTTAATCAAAATTCAATTCTGTGTAGAACTTTAGCATTGACAATTATTGTCTCATTAGCACAGACCAATCAAACTTAAAATAGCTTTCAATTATTTTCATTCTCTTAGGTTTCATTCAGAAATATATCAATTGCTACTGTACTTTTTTTTGTAAAATCAAGATAATTTAATTGAATAGAACTGACTTTGTAGAATCATGTATTGTAAATCTCAGCTCACCCTCTATGATGAAATTGTATATTTTTTATTACCTACATGGAAAAATTGCTATTATTTAATGGGGCTAAAGCATTCAAAATTGAAGAAATATAGACTTCATAACTAACTGTTCCAGTATGTGTAAGGTAATTGGCAATAAATGGGTTTGCAGCTGAAACCCCAGAGGTGCAGCTCCTCTCCACTTATGGATGTAATGTGACATTTGGCTATCTTTTGTAAAAATGAATGAGGAATAATTTTAACATTGTTGAGGCCACTGCATTACTGTTGAGATCACTTCTATTTGTGGCTACTGTTTATAACTAGAGATAATCAGCTATATTTTTTACAAACTGTGCATTGGTGTCTTTCTTAACACTAATATGGCTGCACTTGTACTATTCCTTCTGATTGCTATCAGGAGAATGAGTGCCAGTACTGGGCCTGGTTCTGGTTGCTATCAGGAGAATGAGTGCCAGCACTGGGCCTGGTTCTGATTGCTATCAGGAGAATGAGTGCCAGCACTGGGCCTGGTTCTGATTGCTATCAGGAGAATGAGTGCCAGTACTGGGCCTGGTTCTGGTTGCTATCAGGAGAATGAGTGCCAGTACTGGGCCTGGTTCTGATTGCTATCAGGAGAATGAGTGCCAGCACTGAGACTGGTTCTTATGTATGTCAGTTCATCATGGAACAAGTCATCCTTTTCCAATATTCTTGTGATTTCCACTTACTCCTTGCCATTGGATTTGACATATTTGGACCAAAGTGGTCAGGTTTTACAATACCACTCATTCTACAAATGTAGAAATAACAGGTAAAGAAAAAAATACAATTATACTCTGTTACATTGACTCTAGATTCTTTGTGATTGGGGAAAATCATTTAAAATTTTGGAGCACCATCTAATGGTGCAGGAGAGTGAAAGCTGTATGCAGTCAAATTTTTCTATAAATTTACTGTTCTCAGTGCAGAATTAATGAGTGTTGTGTTTGTACATTTTTTACTATTGTTAAGTATGGTTCTGGAATTCATTGAAATTTTCTTCATTTCAAGCTGAACTTTTTTTTCAGATCTGACTATTGTTCTCTTTCCCTATCTTTTCTAAAACTATATTTCTTCTTGTGACTCCTTTTACCCTTTCCATCATGATTCCCAGTGTCAAAAAAATTTGGAGCAAAAATAAAGAGCCTGTTGAACCTCTCCCTTATTTTGATTATCTTGCCAATGAAATTGTCATCAAGATATTCTTGTACCTTCCTATCCAAGATCTGATCAGCATTGCACAAACGTGTCAGCGTTTTACTGACGTGGCCAATGACAAGAGTCTTCTCAGGTGAGTGGTATGGTGGATCCTTAGGTTACAAATTTAATTTGTATCTGCACTCAGATCACAGTTTCAATGGGTCATAACCCAAACCTATTTTCCTACTGAAAAACATGTACAATTGATTCATTCCAGCCTAAGAAATATGAAACATATTTTTATTATTTTCTTTTATATTGAATAAAATTAAAATATATATATTATCAATTTTAATCAAATGAAATGGATTGAAGTGAAATATCTTTATCAGTTACTTTGCATGATATTTGTGGGCACCAGGGGCTAGAGAAGTCATGAAGGAGGAGGTGACTACTGACCTCCATAGCTAATTGTGGATCTGTCAACACACTCTCAATTAGCTGTCAGCCATCATCTATGACTCTGTTCTTTAGAATATATGTAGCTATAAATTGAACTGAAAAATGTAATTAAAAAGTGTAGAACCACAGCAATAAGCAATTGTGCTTAATAGTAGGCATAGTGAGCCTAAAATACTACTCTTAGAAACATAAAATGCACAGCACTCCATCCAACAATGTTCACATGGCTCATGACTGAGAATAACTACATTATATTGGTGAGACCTTCATAGAAAAAGTATTCCAAATTCCATAGAGGAAGTTATCTTTTCAAAATGATTATCCTTAGTGAATTTTTAGTAAAAACAATGCAGAAATTTGTGTTTTTTGACACCAATTGCTCACTAGAGTGGTTGAGAGGAACTGAGATTCAAATTGGGAATGTAAGGTTCAAGTCTCCCTAATAGGGATAATTCTATTGCCCACTCATAGTTGTCTTGCTGCTTGGCAAAGGAGTATAACAGTGTTGGTGTAGGAGCTGCTTGGTATGGGGTGTAACAGTGTTAGTGCAGGAGCTGCTTGGTATGGGGTGTAACAGTGTTGGTGTAGGAGCTGTTTGGTATGGGATGTAACAGTGCTGGTGTAGAAGCTGAAAGTTGGATCCTCTCAAGTTTTCTTCAATTGACCACAATACTGGAAAAGAATGCCTGTGTTCAGCATAGCATACTGGAGTTTCATTCAGTCTCAGAATTAGAGCAATGGCTTGCATTATGTTTTAGTTGTGGTTTCTTTGCCACAGTGCCACTCAACCTTTGTATAAAAAATGTGAGGTTACAAGGTGTTCACTATTTCTATTATGTTAAAAGATGAGTTGTAATTTTTTTGACTGAAACAAAAATTTAAACAAATCATCATCAAGTTTAGCACTTTCTCTTCAAATCCTGTATGAAGTTTCCCAATGTGGCTGTGTGAATGAAAAGCAAAGGACTTTCTTGTCTCTGTTTTGTGACCAATTTGAAGTTAATTAATTTTTTCACTTTATACACAGTAAATGAAAGTTGAATAAAATAGAAAACCTTTTTTTATTTATTCCTCATTTGAGGTATTTCAACACTATCAGAAACTTTAATAAATTTATACAAGAACTCACAAATTGGTAATCAGGTCATCAATATGACCTCAGTCTTGTGTTGTATAGATTTGAAGTAATTCCTGATGTGCAGAACCATAAACTTGAGGTCTTGTTATGGCTTCAAGTGGAGCGAGCTGAGGAAGTTCCTACGCAAGCCGAGCCGCAAGCAGCTCATCCAGCATGTACATCTCGACAACTGCTACTGGCTTGACTGGTCATCCGAGACCCGCTTCCTGAGGTCGTGCCCTAACCTGCAGACCCTCACACTTCTGGGTGTTCCTGTGTCTTTCACCCAGCTTGTGCCCATCTTTAATGCCTGCAAACAGGTTAACTATTCCTTCCCATCCACTTATGCTCCCTAATTCACTTCAATTTCCGAATTTAAATCTTGATTTTGTAAAAGATCATCCTTTTTGTGCAGCGAACATCAACAACATCTGCAATTTTTATGAATTTACTTTCATGGAGTTATTTCAATGGAAGGAATTTAAAGAAGTTTAAAAAGACAGAAGGAGAACAAAATTAGTGTTTTCATGTTTTGATCCTTCAGTTGATAAGCACAATCTGCTGGTTCTGTTCATGAGAAAGTTTAGGTGCTTTTGAATCTGAAATGAAAATTGACTGCTGATAAATGAATATTGACTGCATTAATGAATATATTTACAAGTTGATGTTGTCCTAAATTCTCAGATATTTATTATTTAGTTGTTAAATTAACTTTGTTCTTACCACATGTCTTTTAGGAAAAATATAGATGTGTAACTAGTGCTGTGAGACCTACATGTGGTACTCAGACGTTTCAAAAGAGACATTTTAGTACTACATGGAATTCTCTGACTACAAAAAGAATAAATAATATGCATGCATATGCCAATCTTTCTCCTTTGGACTGTGCCATACCTTGAAAGAACAGAAAGGGAATTGTTAGTTTTTACATATTATATGCATATTTAATTTTTTTTTGCTGTCTGATACCATGATTCATGTGCAAGAATTAGGTTGTTCAAACTCCTTGAGGTGTTTCAGGGCTTTGGGATGACGTACCAAATTCGTTAAACTGTGTCACAAAGACTAAGGAATGAAGCACCGAATTACGTATTATTCTGAAGTACTCAAAATTGCTTGCCTTGACTTCAAACACAACACTTGAAAATGTGCAGCTGCATTGCCCATTAATATGGGCTAATTCTGTATTGCTAAGATTTATTGATTTCTATTATTTAAAGCAGCATTCATCCTTGAGTGTCAGGTTGTGTTGGTTAGTGAGTCTAATACATGTAAGCATGCACAAGTTCATAGAAAAACTTCTGACCTAACCCTTTCGTTGCAGCTTTTGCTCTCTGTTGGGACATATATGTCCCAACAGGATCGAAAGGGTTAAGGGAACTGACAGAGACCTCTGTTTCCTAGAACTTGTCTTATAAGAAAGCTGTGTTCTGGAAGTATAACTTGGAAGGGTTTTGTACACTATAGCCTGTTATCACCTAATGCAGAGTCAAACATAATACTACCACACGTAATTCAATTGAGCGTAGTCTTGAATCACTTTTTGTACTTTAGTGCTCTTTCAAAATACGAACAGCAAAACATGTGCTCCTGTTGCTCTGCTGTGTTGGAGGCTACATCGAATATTCAGGATATGGAGTACGCAGAACTGTCGCACTCTGTTCAACAAGTAGTCCTGCAGTTCCAAAGTTTTAGCATAGTATGGCCAAAATTTTCATTATCAGCTCTTCTTGGTTTTTTCTTGAGGTGCTTGAAGCTTGCTAGTAAAAATGTGTAGATTCGCAATACTGGGTTGATTTTCTGTCATGGTAAACCTGGTTACATCGTTCGAGTTTGTCAAATTACGCTCGTTGCTCTATGTTGTGATTAATGATTTTTCCCTTCTTACTGTATATTAACATCGCACTGCTCCATGCAGTTCTTCACTTACGTAAATTGTTTACTGTAAGTTGATGAGATAGCCAGTACATCATGCATTGCGGTGCTGCAGATCACACATCTAGCATTCAGCTACAATGGATTCGTGGAAGACTCGGAGTGTCGTGGTGGGATCCTGAGTCTTAATGTGTTGGAGGCATTCTGCCCCATCAAGCGTCTCGAGATGACCCTCGATGTGGACAGCATGCTGCCGCCCTACCACTTCTGGGACACCTTCAATAATCTGGAGGAGCTCACACTCATGTTCACCTCCAGGCTCAGGTGTGCGAGGAGCTACTTCTACGAAGATACTTTGTTTTCCTTCAAGCCAAGAGGTAAATTGGAAGAGATCCTCTCAGTGTTTTGACCGCATATCTAATCAAAACAAGGTTTTGCGATAAGGTGTAGTAAGAGTGAACTTCTAAGTTATCGTTCTTCTTCATGCCTGGAGACGAGGAAAGTAGTACATGTGGAAGACTTCCTCATTCTTATCTTCAGCTGTTAGTTTCAGAGCCTAGACTTGTCTTCTGCTTGGGCTTTTAGGTGAGTGAGACTCAAGAGATGAGTGTGCTTTTAGATATAACGGCGTTTACGTATGCATCACCAGCTCTTTTCAATAGTTCTTGGCTTCATAAAAGAATACTCGTGCGATTTGTTTTAATGGACACTTTCACTTCAAATAAATCACTGCATCCTTGCCTGCAAAAATATTTTTTATATTGCCAATGGTAGGTCTTTTTTATACCAAAATTCCATGAGTAGGATCTATAAATTTTAGGGTTCTCATTATTTTCACACTTGATGTCTAGTTTTGAACTATTTTTCTACCAACATATCATCTTGAATTTTTATTTGTAGCTTAAAATGCTCATTCAAGTAGTCACAGATCTGGGCTCTGTGCAGGTATCGATGACAACCGTCTACCCAAGCTGCGCAAGTTCACCACAAACGACATGGCGGGCAAGCTGCTCGTGTCCATGTGAGTTATGCTTGTATTAGACTAGTCGCTTTGTGCCTGAAAGTGATACCCAGCTTCCCATGAGTTGTGATGTAAAGAGAATTGGTAGCATTCGTTTAAATGGTGCTCTATTTTTGCCCACTTCAGCTTGTTTGCCTGGTCGAGTTAAACGAACGACCAGAATTATGTATAGCGTTTGGTTGCTTTTGTTGTGACTACGGTAGTTAAACTAGGAATATAATAATATAGCGTTTAGTGTAACTCTATCATATTTTGGCCACATTTGACACAGGAATAGTTGTGGTAGGCACAGAAGCTGGACGATTTAGTTGATGCTACTGCTTTTCAAAGGTGTACAATTTCGGTTTTAACTTTTACTGATTTTATGAACTCAACTTGGTCGACTGGTGAGCGAGTCTACTTGCGAGCGGAAAGACCCGGGTTCGAATCCCGCTGCCGACATGGTTAACGCGGCTAGAAATACGGCATGGGACTTGGGTAAACAACCGAATAATTATCGAAGTAATTATCCGACCCAAGAATGGACCAGAAGGTTCGTTCCTATAGCCTTATTCTATTGTATTCTAACTTCAGTTAAATTTTACTGAACATGTTTCTGCTAAACACATTTATTGGACAAATTTGATTTGCCCTTACCTGAAATATGAACAGCGCTTCCACTTTTGACGAATTAAGGAGCAATACCTTTAAATTGTACCCTCCATACCTAAAAAGTCTACCTAAAATTATTAGGATCTCTCATGCAGAATACAAGTTTTTAATATAGTGAATAAGTAGCTCCAGAAATCTCAGGATGGATGATGGCTTTGATCACATTTTGTTTTGATATCAGTCTCTAGCTGTGGAATTGACGCTGCAACCTAAAAAAATATCTACAGTGTTCCAAAAAGATGTATGCATACTTGAAATGACTGTAGAGTCAGTGTTTATTAAAATAAATTTCATTTTCGAACCCATAGTTGAGCTGCAATGCTGATTAAACCTGAAAATATAAATTTGTAGAAAAACTCGATGATTGCACCTTTTTATGTTCGTGGCTCAAGTCTTCGTCTACTTTCTACCATGCATTGTCTACAAGCGTAGCATCTGAGTTTTCTGACGAGTAATGTCCCTTAAATTCTAAAGCTCGGTTACTGTATCTAAACCGTCACAAAGGTTCTAGATTACTGGGGGAAAAGGTACAAAACTTTATGATATCTCATCATATGAATTACTTCAAGTGTTCTGAGGTATTAATTTGTTTGTGCTATTTTCTCTGGTTCTGGTGAGAGGTTAAGCGTTGGGTAATTTGGAAGGATGAGGAATTGGAACGTTATATATTTATTGTTATTTATTTAACGTTATATATTTGTCTGCTGTGTGTAGTTCAGTGTGGGAGGTCCTGTAAACAACAATTTACAGTGAAGGTTTACTTCAGTGAAGAATTTTGCTTTGGAAAGAAGTGTAATGACAGTTGTACATGTAATAAATGAAGGTTTACTTCAGAACATTTTGTATTCAAAAAGTATTATATGTTCCTTGCTGTGTTTATTTTCATTTCGAAATGCCTAGTTAACCCCTTTCACGTCTCCTGAGACCCATGCGTCCCAAGGACATTTAAAAAAAATGTAGAGGAACAGTTCCAGGGTGAAATGTCTGCTGTGACACTGGTGTCCCTCTGCTATACTATAACTTTAGTGCCTTATGTAATGAAATTATATTTCCTTCTCTAAGGTGTTCATAAATGTGTACTGAAGCTTAAAAAATTAGTTGTATCAGTTTAAATTTAATATACGAAAGTCGTCTCGAAAGGGTTATAGTCAGTTATCCCATTACCGCCCATCATGCTATATATAGCAGGTATAAAGTCCATTAGAAATCATTCACTGTAGCCCTATATTTTAAATGTTTCGTCCTAAAGTTGGGCGAAATTTCATAAAAAACGTGTAGATGTAAGGAGTAATTTACGCAATGGTTCGATCGGTGGCGAAATAACTTGTTAAAGGGTTAATGAAGAGTGCTGTTGACAGTGATGTTGTTTAGGTACAACCCTACGGAGAGACAACAGTTCGCGGATGTCCTCTTCAACAGGAACTTGGACCGTGCTTTCCTCACGCGTTGGACGCGTAAACGACCGCTCCAGGAGGCTAGTGATGCCAATGGTGGGTACCACACTCCCTTGTCTTCATTGCTGCATTCACATCAATACCAAGTGCTGTAAAAATAATCATTCGTGAATGTTTTGCAGTTTTTAGTTTTTACCCTGGAGTACTGAACATGGATATAAACGTCACTAGCCTCGGGCAAACTGTACTGATGTTCAATGTTCCAGGGTTAAAGTTTTGTCGTGTTCAGTTTTAAAAGTACGATCTTACTAAATGAGTATTTTTGAATTTAAGCCGTTCATTTATTTTTTTGATCTTTTTTTTCATTAGGTTCAAAAAAATATACGCAGCGATGTTGAATATGTAATTGGTACTTATGAACATGTAACTGATACGTATGAACATGTAACTAATACGTATGAACATTTAACTGATACTTGTAAGCATGCAACTGATACGTATGAACATGTAACTGATACTTATGAACATTTAACTGATACTTATGAACATTTGACTGATACTTATGAACATTTAACTGATACTTGTAAGCATGCAACTGATATTAATAAACATGCCGCTATCAAGGTGCAATGGAGGCTGAAACGAGCAGTTTTGATCATAAAACACGTGTCAGATGTGAGCGCCGTGATGTCTGAGCAGGCAACAGGGCTGACGGACCAAGCTGTGCTATCCTGTACCGAGCTGTGGCAGACCTGACTCCATGGCCTGACCTCCAGCACCTGGGACTGGTCCTACAGCCGGACATGGCGCTCACCAGCTTGCGCACCATCCTCTCCAAGTGCTCCTGGATCATCTCACTTGTCCTCCTCCTCACCGACCAGCTCGAAGTGAGTGTATTTTTCTTCTTCCGAATACAAGAGAGTTTATGCTCCCGATGTGTTCACTCTCTGGTGCTGGTCACAATGTTGTCGTCCTATTGATTATTTTGTAATGAATGTTTTGTAATGTGTGTCCTTTGGTGTGCTTCAGGTACTTGCCTGTTTGCCAAGCTCTTTCATGTGCCCACTGCTCCCTACCTTCCCACCTGACAACTGTCCCAACTCACTTCAGATTCACTATTTGCTTACTGCGAGAGCAGGAACACTTGTAGCAGGAGGTTGTTATGGGTCTATTCTTCTACTTTGATAAGCCTTATCTTTCCATTTCTTTTGCTCTCTCACATGTGCGTCAAGTAGTCTCTTGTGTACTCGAAATTTCAAGTGGCAGCAAGTAGAGGCTGGAATTCTCCTTAATTTTTCGTCTGAAGAGGAACTTCTTTGTCACTGTTGTGAAACCTCGAGTGGAAACCGTAGTTCGTAAAAGGTGTTCTAAAAAAATTATACATTTTTAAAAGGCTATAGTTTAAATATTACTGATGCTAGGAGGCTGAGACAGATCTCATTTGAAAGAGCAAGCTCTAAAGTTTTATTTTAAATCCAGAATACTTTATCTTATGTACACCTTATGAATATCAGTAGTAATCAAACTACAGCCTTTTAACAATGGAAACGGAACTTGTGCTGAGACCGTCATGCTGTTACAAGCTTGGTGACTGAAGGAAAACAATGAAGCAAAATTGAAAATGCATGGTTAAAGTAATCACGCTAAGCACTGGAAGTAGGTGGTGATTATGTATCTAAGCTGCAATAGCCCTAAAATCCGACGCGTTTTCTACTCTGTTCACTTGGGAACTTATGCAGTGGGCACTAGGACTGTTTAGCGCACCCTAGTACTGAAGTGAAGAAGATCATGGTATCTGACTCAAGTATAATTTTTACAGTTAAAAAAATGTCCATGTTCATGAACATCGACTTATTTTTGAATAAGTCAATAATTTAAATAGGTCAATTTTGATTAAAAATAGTGTATATATACTCAATTTTTAATTGTGATCATTCTTAGAATACAAAAAATAAAACAAATTTCTCGACAGTCGCTACACTGAGCACAAAACATTTGTGGTGTACATGCTGGCAGTCACGCTTGTGTGGCTAAAAGGCGTTCGTGGTATCAGAAAGCGTGTGTGTGCCCCATTAGTTTGATGGGTTGAAGTCGCCTGAGTAGTTTCATAGGTAGAGGTCGTCACCTGGATCGCTTTTTGATAAAGACATTTTTTTTTTTCAGCTTGTGAACGAGGATCGTTTTTTCAACTCGATTTCTACGAGCATTTAAAGCATTCAAGACTTGTAAGTGTATTTGTGTGTTGTACAGCCCGAGCGCCTGGCGTGCATATTGAACACCACCGTGCCAGAGTTACGGCAACTGTGTGTGCTGCTACGGGATGCTTCTAGCTGGAGCCTGCAGCTGCAGCACCTGCGCCTGCCTTCGCTTACGCACCTCAGCCTCCCTGCTGCTGCCCTCCTCAGTAAGTCCTGCTGCTACACACTGTTTTCGCTGGCATTCATTCTGTTACGGTGCTCTAGAAATAGTTGTCAGGAAGTCAAATCGCTTTTATTTTACCTGTTATTATATTCCATGTTACGTGGACCAGTGGTTCATACCTCACCATTTCCAATTGTAATGAAATTTGGTACATTCATGCACTGGCATTTTAAGCTAAGCTGCGTAAGGTTTGAAACTAAAAATAAAACTGCAGTAGTAAGGAAAGTCACACTTGGGGCACGAAAATTTTGTGGTATGTGATTGGGTGTGGCAACTTTAAAGTAATGTTAACACATCAGTCACATTAGATGCAAATACACAATTTTTTATATATATCGTGGGACATAAGTTTGAAATACTCAAGTTCAGTACTATTCTTAAATCAGTGGTCAAAGTCACTGGAAAAATATGATACGGAAAATTTAGGTTCAAATTCAGTCTGCCTCACTTTGTGACAAGTAACAATTTTAGTCAAAGGCTTTGTATACTTGATGGTCTGATGGTTTTATGCTCAAAAATTTGACCGTTTTTTAGCAATATTTGTGAAGCTATTTCAACAGAAATATCACAGCTAACACCATGATAAATTTTGCTAATTCTAAAGCTTCATATCTAATGTTTGAGTAAATTCTTAATTCTCATTCCTTAACAACCAATAGGAAGAACAAATTTTTCTCTATCAGAGGACATATTTTCAGTGTGTTTTTTCATAAGTTAGTGGCCAGCCTATACTTTAAAAAAATGTTACTACTGCTGATAGCTGAAAGAACCAAATTCCAACAAAAAAAAAGTTGTATGGTAGGGCACATTTGAAAATTGGTTTATGCGACTGCAAGATCTAACAACAAATAGTTACGAAAAAACGTTGTCTGGTGTTTAGACAACTAACTTTGTATGGCGACTGGAAAATTTTAGTTATAAAATACTTGCTACAGTCACGTCTCGTACAATTCAATTACAGAATAGAATAGAATGAGGCGATAGGAACGAACCTTCTGGCCCATTCTTGGGTCGGATAATTACTTCGATAATTATTCGGTTGTTTACCCAAGTCCCATGCCGTATTTCTCGCCGCGTCAACCATGTCGGCAGCGGGATTCGAACCCGGGTCTTCCCGCTCGCAAGCAGATTCGCTCACCAGTCGACCAAGCTGGTGATAGATAGGACAATTCAATTACAGCTATGTATAACAAAAGGAAAAGTGTAACTAACTCTGTGAAAGCTGGTCTAAGAAACGATACATTGGATACGTTACAGCAAATCATTGTTTGTGTGGGATTTATGTTTTCCCCAATTTTCGTCGATTGACTCGATTTTCAGTTATCGTTGAGAAGCTTAATTTTGAAAAGTTCTCTCATGTGGCGCTTAGGCTTTCTGTGCACATATGCGACATCTTCTCAATTTACGACGGATAAGTTACTCTCGCTGGCTAGACTGAACTGAGAAATTAAGAAAACGTCAGTGAACATGGGCACTGGAGTGCATTGAAGTTTATTTGCTCAATTTTATATGGTGTTGAAGCTCATAAATTGAGCGAGTGCACAAGTTACTTTGGAGAACTTATTCTTTCACCTCTAGATGACTTGAGCAGCAGCAGTGGCGGTAACGGGTCAACTACAAGTACAGCGGGCAGAGCACCTTGTCCTCCTAGCAGCTCACAACGGAATGGCTTCAAGCGCTCACGCATTGGCATAACGGAGCCTGAGGCTCCTGAGTTAACACCACTGGGACGAGCACTCGCTGCTTCACCGTTACTGGTCGACCTCGAACTGGGGCTGGGAGAGGAGGAGTCTGTTGCTGGGTCAGTGAGGGAGGACTAGTAGTTATTACATCTCATCGTTTTATTGTTTTTTGCCCAGCGGGTGTTCTGGGGAAAAACTCAGGGGTGTGGGGTAGATCATGTCTCGTCGTTTTCGTCATGCATGGTGTATTTGGCTGTTCAGTAGTTAATTATTGAAATAAGAAATTTAAAAAAAGTTTTCTCGCTTTCATGTGGCAGAAATTCATATGGTCAAGACCAAAGTTTTTGAGCTTTGGATTTGACGTCCATTAAGCCTTTCTATCCGGCTTTTGCTCTCTGTTGGGGCATATATGTCCCAACACAGAGCAAAAGCCGGATCGAAAGGGTTAACACACATTAACCTCAGTTGTGCCTGTGCAAGGTATAATTTTTTCTAGTACTCGTGCTCGAAAGACCCAAATGAAGCGCTTTGGATGAAGCAAGACAAGTTAACCCTTTAGAGAAAGAAGGATAGGGTTTTGTAATCTTTTGGTAAGCGGGAGGCGTGGAGCATTCTAGCGACTGCATTCTGCAATCCCTATTTGCGGAACGTTCCAACGTGTTCAATTCACAGAACAACTTCATGGATGAACTTAACTGCTCAGTATATGTGTCGTTTTTATTCTCTGTCTGTTTACAAGTGGACCACACTTTGGTAGTCAATGAATTTAAGACGTTCAAGTACGCTATTATCTTCCGGCTACATTGCCTAGGGCGTTCTTTCTTTCCTTTGTCTTGTTCACCTTACCCTCCTGGTTCTTTGACTGTAATCCAGCTTCTAGTGTGATAGTTTTACTCTATTAATCTGGGGAATAATTTACTTTCTACTGATGTTCTCACTCGTTATTGGAAATAACGCTAGTTAAAAAGTGCATACTCTAAGAACGTTAGTCATCGGCTCTTCTGACAACCCAAGCAATTCATCCAGTAAAGTTAACTGGAAATATTAACCGTGGGGATAATTTACTTTCCACTGATGTTCTTACTCGTTGGAAATAATACGAGTCAAAAAGTAACCATACTTTGAGGACGTTAGTCATCTGCTCTTTTGACAACCAAAGCACTTCACCCAGTAAAAGTCAACCTAAAATGTTCTCAAAGAGACGCTCGGTTGCTCCAGGAACGGCACGACGCGGATCTGCGGAGGCCTGCACTGCATCAGCCAGCTGCGCCACCTGACTCGCCTCAGCCTCCACCATCTGCCCATCAAGTCCGGACACTTCTTGATCCAGGTCTCACATCATGCGCTGTCTTGACATGCGTTGTCCGGTGCTTCTTTCTTGACGTTATTTTGTTCCATGTACCGAACTTACGAAATGACAAGTGTTTGTTTTTCTAAAATGATGTTAAGTCAGGTTTTTTAGTGATAAGGTAGGAACCAGTACATTTTTTGATATCAAAGTTGATAATAACTTACATTTGAATAATTGAGTTGGTCAACAAAAACTGAACTGACTTTTCAGCTAATCAAATATTATTACGATATTATACATTGCTATGTTATACGTTCTGTCACTTTTGTCAGTGATGCGATATCCAAACCCTCTGGACATTCCGTTTCATCAATCGGAAATTGCAGTTTCAACTTAAGTGTTCTTACTTAATGACTCATGAACCTGACTCTGATCACGTATTATCTCAACCTGTTCTCACCCCAGAATTGCTTGTTGACTATCCCTCTAACCGTAGCACTACACCTGCTCTGTTTCACACTTGTTGCTCACTCCATGAAACTAGTTCACTGATGCACTTTTCTGATGCGCCTCGTCTTCAACACGGTTATTTTTCTCCCTAGAACCACTCAGTATTCTAGTCTCTGCTTCAATCAAAATACAGGGTGTCTCAAAAAAATGTACTCACACTTCGAATGACGAGATCCTTTATTTATGAACATACAGTGAAATAGAATAGCTTTGAATACAGAAGACAAATGTGATTAAAGAATCATGTTCGCAAATGTTCGAATTGATGACCATTATTGTCCAGACAACGCTGATAACGCACACCAAGGGTGCGCTACATATACATTTTTTTAAGACACCCTGTATGATCGCACTTTAGAAGTTTAGATAGTTTCGTTCAGCACTAAACACTTGAATACTTTTCTCATCACCTCATACCTAGTGTCTCTTACCTACTACAACCTGCAGTCTAAACAAGGCTGACTCTATTTTCCTGGCAATATCCTTGCAGGAAAACAAAAGAAACAATAATCCATGAAGCACTTAAATATTGTTGCTTATCTCTTAGTATGGCTATTGCCATCGCAAGGATTATGGCATGGGACTTCGGTATTGAACCAAGAATGGGCCAAACGGCTCGTTCCTATTGCCTTATTCTATTCTATTGTGTGTGGGCAGGTGGGAGAGCAGTGCCAGCAGCTGGAGAGTTTACGACTGAAGGATTTGGGGCCAAGCGGTCTGTGTTGCTACTCTAAACACCTCGTGCAGGCCCTGCCTGCCATGCGCAGGCTCAGAGACCTCAGGTGAGGCAGGCTCAGGCACTGCTGCAGGTGAGGCAGGCTCAGGCACTGCTGCAGGTGAGGCAGGCTCAGGCACTGCTGCAGGTGAGGCAGGCTCAGGCACTGCTGCAGGTGAGGCAGGCTCAGGCACTGCTGCAGGTGAGGCAGACTCAGGCACTGCTGCAGGTGAGGCAGGCTCAGGCAATGCAGGTGAGGCATCGGAGTACAGGATATTCAGACGGTTCATTTTATAAAAAATATATGATGGGGGTTTTATAAGCAAGATATTGTGTAAAACCTTGATGTTTTTGCGTTTTTATTTTCTTCATTGTTTTGAAGTGCAAACGCGCTTCCTAAAAAATCATATATAACTGTGAGCAGTTTTGATAGTAAGCTTGTGCCTTTGAAAGCTCTGGGTAATTAGTTATTCGTTGTATTTAAAGAATAAATAATCTAGTTAGATATTAGTTTGAATTAAATCAGTCTGCGGGATAATTCTTCCCAGATTTGTAAGTTTTTGTGTGTGCGCTCTTTATTGATTTTTTATTTTGAAAGCTCTAAGAAGACACTTTCTTAGTAGGGTTCTTATTGAATATAAGATATTCTGATTCTTAAGTGGCATTTTTTGTTCATACTGACAGGAATGTTGTGCTTTATGCCTCAGTGGAGCAGTACACCCTGGAGCCGTGCAGTTAATGGTAATGTAAGTGTTAATGCAAATGGTAATGTTCGCGTTACTGTAAATGATGACATGAATGTTGCGTTGGGTTTCAGAGTGGAGCAGCAGTCCGTGGTGCCGTTCAGTTTATCGTAATGTCAATGCAAGTGTTAATGATAATGTGAATGTTGCGTTGTGTGTCAGAGTGGAGCAGCACTGCCTGGTGCCGTGCCGTGACCTCCTGCAGACGCTGACGAGTAGCAGGTCGCTCGAACGGCTGGTGCTCATCTCACCCACGCCTGCGTATACCAGCTACAACGTCAAGGACATCGTCGACCTCATGAAGAGTGAGACTTAGTGTTACATATAATCTTTTTTCTGTTAAGCCTTTGAGTTCTCAACAGTTTGTGTTCCGTATGAGTGAAAATATTGGTCACCTGTACTGCACTTGGTTTCTTACTTACGACTTAACAGAAAACATGGTTTATCGTATCAGATAGTAGTTTGCTTCGTGTTTTATTATCATATTGAAATAAAATGTCCCCTGACACGGTACTATGCTTGTCGCCCAGCATTTCAATATTGATCGAAAAGTGACTTCGGTCCAAAATTACTGCAACTCCTCGAACATCGTCGATTTCATGAGGCGTTAAAGCTGGTGTAGCAGCAATGATGTAATTATTTGTTCATTATTCATATGTGGGCAAAAAACAAAGGATGTAAACTTGAAAGCTGATATTTCTTACTCACGGGAAAATAAAATCTCGCTCTTCATCTTAATTTTATTATTTTTTTCTAGACTATCCGTTATTCCAATATTGGTAACGTGGTTGAAATAAGTTTATGTAGACTGTATGTGTGTCATATTATCTGGGTAGTAAATAGAATATTCCATGTGATGATCGTGGTTGTAGGGTTGTGGGTATCCAAGTCTTGTGAGGCACCCAAGTGCTCTACCGTGAGTTAGCCCTGAATTAACTGATCTGTAACTGCGCAGACGTTACCAGTTATGACACCATTCCTGACAACTTTGATACTTATTCCCATTTCCTCTAAGACGCGTGACTCTAAACTTGAATGACTATCACCTGATACCGTGTCACTGCTGAGATCACTATTGTTGTGGCTGAGGTGGTTAAACTAGGAATATAATAATAATAATAATTTCACAGATGTTAGTTCGCTGGTGTTCGCCCTACTACAAGCGCCCTACATCACAGAGAAGGATAACGATCTCGTGGCCAGGACTGTACGCAGACTGTGAGTGCTCCGTGTTTCTGACATGTCATATCCGTTGGTTTTCTTAAATAGGCGCTTGTGGTTTTCAAAGTAAATGTGCAAGAACGTGAAAGACCACTTGCTGAAGGGTAATCGCTTAACACGTTAACCGCCATGCCTGATATCAGAGATTTGTCACTACCGCCACGACTTTACCATTTTACGACTTTATCATTTAACCTTCCGTAAATATTTTAAATTAATTTTTGAAAATAATTATTAAAAATTTGGAAATGTACCACCGGTGGTACATGCGGCGGTAAGTGAAATCCTCAAATGTACCACCGGTGGTACATGTGGCGGTTAACGTGTTAAAATAAGTATTTTTCTCGACATAGAGTTCCTTGTTGTTCCAGACAGCAGTTTTTTTTGGCCTGCTGACTTACTGGGTGGTGCATCAATACTGTTACAAAACCAAAACAATTATATTCTTGAAAAAGGATATTTATTTCAAGGCGTGACTTCCATAAATGGCAAGTTATTTACTAATCTATGACTCCCAGAACAATTATTCAAAATGCTTCTCTTTTGCACAAATGTGGTAGCTTTCTTAACGTGCTGTGAGACAATCAGCATAAAGACAGCGTCGATGTGCGCGTTTGCATCAATGCCCAAGGTTTGTTCTATTGGAAGTGTTCATTTATTCTGACACTGTTGAAACACTTGAGATGTTAACACGCGGTATGGCAATACTGAGAACAATGCTTCACTTGGTTTCTTATAGCAATTAATGAGAAACTGTTGAGTGATCGGGCGTTGGTTATTGCTGGACTTGCTTGGCTATGCTGGAACATCACCGTGAGAAGCGAGCAAGCTCACATATCGTAGACCCTACAAATAGATTGCCTTCCAGCTAATATTGTGCTGCAGTTCACTCACATGCTCCTCTTGTTTTCTCTACCATCTGCACTTATTGTTCGTACGCCATGTCTTCCACAGACCGCAAACACTGCACATTCAGGTTGCCATTTTGCTGTTCCTGCATGACTCTGAAACAGCTTTTTATTGTATATTCATGTTGCCATTTTGCTGTTCCTGCATGACTCTGAAACAGCTTTTTATTGTATATTCATGTTGCCATTTTGCTGCTCCTGCATGACTCTGAAACAGCTTTTTATTGTATAATCATGTGGCCATTTTGCTGCTCCTGCATGACTCTGAAACAGCTTTTTACTCCACAGACGTCGTGGGCGACCAGAGCTAGTGGTGCTGACATCGCTGACTGATAACCAGCGACGTCAGCGTGCCATCATCCCTCTGTCCCACCTCAGCCAAATGGTGGAGGCCGTCTCGTGGGCGCGCCACCACAACGCCTCGCCGAAGTTCAGATAATCAGGGGCTCCTTTCCATCAATATGCATTCACTTTGGAGGACTCAACTCGAAAAAATGAAGTGTTTTTGTGGCTTAACTTGGGTCTGTGTTGTTAAGTGACCTCTGATTGGACTAAATTTCTACTCAAATGACTGCAGTGATGCATTGACATCGTAGGCTCTATTCTGTGGGTCTGACTACTGTATCAAGGATTATAATCTACTCCACCAACGTAATGATAGGGCCAAATTAATATAATACAATATTTTGTGCTGCGCTTCCAGCTAAATCATGTACCCATGTTAAGAAAAGTTTAATGATCCAATTGAAAAAATATTCCCCGAATTACCTGTGTCGTAACTGCAAAGGACTGCCTCTACTCGACAATAATACTAATATCTGTATCTCTCGTAATTATACTCTTGCTGTACAAGTTTTTTAAAACGCTCTTATTTCAAAAGAAAGTCACCTCCTTAATTTGCAGGTGACGCAAGTGAAGTATTGCGCTGCCTTCTTGTGACCGTCCAAATAATTCATTCCACCTCTCTAGATCAGGTGCGTGGAGTCGCGTTATTGTCCATGGCTTCTAGTGTTTTCCTTTATCAAGTCGCTATGTAATTAGCTTACTGCAAATTTCTGCTTGTTTTTATGCTCATGAAGATTCAAAGCGTCTCGCAGGTAAGCATCCTCAAAACATGTTTCATGCTTAGTAAAGTGTTGTTGGTCTTATTTATTTTTTGAGGGACAGAAGCGTGCATTTACAGTAAACGACGATCAGTTGAGTGCATGATCTTCAGTAGTTACCGTATGGTAGATTTGTGTACGAAGAACCTCATTCATGTGTTCTAATGCAGTAGTACCGACCGGGTTGTTTCGAGTCGCCTACTAAGAAGTAGCAAGTTTATGCGTAACCAGCGAGTAATTATCTAGAATAGCTGGTGAGTGCTGGGTTAGGTCATTCTTCTGCTACCGACCACCATGTGCGTACACTGCTTGTTCGCTCACCTGTTTTGCGTGTTCTGTATTTTGTAACTGCTCGCCCCCACGCAGCGTTGTGACAATATCGTTACTAATGTTCTAAAACTTTTACCAATTTCAACTGCCCGTTGTAATAAAATATCACATTTCCATTGAACTGAAAAGTAAATTCTATTTAAGCCAACCGTGGTTCAAATACCTCAAAACGGAAGAAATTACTGGGGTTGTGATTGAAAGTCAGGGAAGCCCAATTAAGCTTCACACTTATACGCCTTTGGGCAGTTTTGTGGCGTGGATCCTCATGGCCCTTCGTTTTAATTAAACTTTGTAATGAGGTTTAGTTTAAAAACCGTTCGGCCACATAGGGTTTCCTTCTACCATCATATTGTGTAATGCAAACGAGTCTTGCTAAGATAGGCGATTTTTGATAAGGGGGTTGCGCCTCTAATGTTTTACGGTCGTCCTTGTATGATGCGTACTTTCAGAATGATGTATTAAAATCTAATTTATATAAAAATGTGTGCGGAAAATTTATTCGTGAGTGAATGCATCTGAAGATACTGCTTTTGTTACCAAGTTGAGTTATTATCGAGTTTGTAAGAGTTTGCTCGTGGAAGTTCTCTCTTAATCGCAGCATAGTTTCAATGAATGTTTGTCTGAATTTTATTTCACGCTGTCAAATTTTTTGTGTTGTGATGCTCCAAAGATGACACTTAAAGTTGTCATCCTAGGCGATGCGGCTGAGGTTATTCCTCGTTGGAAGGCACAAACAGTTATCACCTCGTGCTAGTGTGCCGGCAGTTATTCCGTCATGGAGTGTACAGACAGTTATATTACTGGGTGATACACTGGTAGTCATACTCTTTTAGGAATCCCCAGAAAGTTATTACCCATGCTAATGCACAGAAAATTATCTCTCATGAATATACTCGGTTGGCTTCAGAGTGTTCAGCTGAGAGAGATAATTTTTAAGTGTTACTTAGGGGATGGCGTTTTTTAGTAGAATAAATTGATTTCTGAAATTTTGTTGTTCGGTAAACTTTTTTTACGTATCTTTTCTCTCTCGCGGTGGGTGTCAACGTTGTGTAAAAATGACATAGTTACTTAGTAATCTACTTTATTCATTATTTTGTTTCGTTGAGTACCTTCCTATTATTGTTTATCGACTCTGTAAACGGATATGATGGGTAAACCATACATTTTACACAAAGTTTTGTTCTATCGTCAAATTGTGTCGCAATGATGGCTTTGACCCGTCTGTGTGGGATCATTTTGAGTTATGTCTTGTGAATTTAACTCCTGTTGGCTGACGGGATGGGGCTCATGAGCTCCTCTTTATTGCTTTTCTATCTCAGTTATTTCTGTCCTCGCAGAAGACCTCTGTGTTGTAGCAGTCTACTTGGTGAAGCTTAATCAGCAACTCATATTGCATAAGTTCTATGCGTTCTGCTTTGTTCTATTAATGGCCTTGTATTCACTTCATTGGGGGGCGCTTTTTCATGGGGTTCCTAGTGATGTCAGCGTCTGCAAAAAGTGTGATAACTTGCTTTCATCTGAACTGATTGTGAAACTTTTATGGCTTTATTTCAATGAGGATTGATTTCCTTTACTGGCGTACGGAGGTTGCAGACGTATCTTTCAAGTTAGCGATCTTCTATTTTAGTGCAATCACTTTGTTTTTAGTCTTCTTGTTTCTTCATTATTTTTGTGCATGTGTTTTTCATAAATCTGGATGTCACTTGACCAATAGCATTCCGGTTTCTCTTTGTATGAAGTTGGTTTTATATCGTCGGCCTTTCATCTTTTCTCTTGCTCTACGGCAGATCTGAATTGCAATGAACGAGTGTTCATGCGAGTGTTTAGCATGGGGTCTTTAGCCGCAACTTTGCTGGATGAGCTATTGACATGGTAACACTAATCCAAATGCCCCCGTCCAGCTTGATTGCTGATGAAGCTCGACTTCCATCTAAACTCTAAAGCATTTTACTGAGCTTGAATTACTTAGAATGCGTTTTGACCGGCTTATAGCTTCACTTGTCTTTTTTTACTGCATGCATTGAAATATTTCAACAATTAGGAGGTATCGCTCACCTCTGTAAATAGCTGAAGCTGCAAAAAAAGTCGACATACCTGCTTTCTCGGCGTGCATTAGGGCTGGGATTTGTGATTCCAGGAGTTGCTTTATAATATCCACCAGGCTGAAATAAGTTATGCGTTTCTAAGAGGTTGAGTGACGAGCTTCTATGAAGCTGCTTTGCTAGATAATCCGACTTCATGATCAGCGTTTGATTCTAGCCTTTTATGAATAGAATTATATACCTGAAAGTTGGCCGTCCGTTACACTATGGACATCAAGTGAACAACCTTTTTTATTATTAGTAGTGGTAGAATCACGTATGTTGCCTGTTCGTCCTGGGACAGCAAATGGTCTAGTAATTAGCACCGTTACCATCAATGCAAAAGGATTATCAAGGATATTTATAGAGAAAGTAAACAGAAAATACGTGTGAAAAATAATAAGAAATTCTGATCCACTGTACTCTGGCCAACTTACCATCACTGGCTATTATGAGAAACTGGTCACTCCTTGGAAGATTACAACCGTGGTCACTCGGAAGACAGCTTTTTACGAATAACGAAGCTTCTGACACGCTCATAATTATGACCAAATCAGATGAAGCGTTTGTCAGATCTTCTAAATAAGCTAATAGTAAGTTAGTTATAATTAACTGCAGTGAGCATATTGCCCTCTCAAGGACGTGGGTTCCCGGACAAATATCGTCAGTTACCTGACCTGTTAACTCACTCGTTTTGTCACCACAGACGTTGTCATTTTAGACTCCGGGTAACTATTCTTAGCAAATCTCTGTTCAATCCTCTCTTAGAATTCTCCTACCTGCATGTGTTTCGCATTTATTTCCATTCAGTAGAATCACTATTCTTCCCAGTAATTGTCATTTTGAAACTGTTTGCGGTCGGTTGCAACGTAGTTACTCGGTCTTTCGTAACTTGTTCCTCGTTTAATACGTTCAATGTACTGTTTTTGTGTCCTTTGTGCACTGTACTCAAAATGTTTATTTCCCACTCTGAAAGATTCATTTCTTCCATTGTGATAATGTTCTCGAACTATTCAATTGCTCTAGTGATAGCAGGATCTAAATGGGATGGTATTCGTACCAGTTATGCCAGATTTAGGCCCTGAGTTAAATTTCCGCTTAAATTGCACAATGTTCGTTCTTATTTTTGGACTTCAGATGAAAGAGAGCAATTGACGCCACCTTCTTGAAGAGAACAGTCTCATAATTAGGAATTTTCTAAAAACAGTTGACTCACGTGTGTACATGACGCATTGTAGCTTAGAATATACGTAGTGCTTTGAGAGGCTACTAGATAACTTGACACTACGGTGTAGACTAGTGATGGTTGTAATTCTAGTTGCATGTAAATATCTACTTCACTGAATTTTCAAATTGATACCGCTTACAAATTAGCAAGGTAGCGAGGCATGTAGCAGGTAGTCGTGATGCTGCTTGTGTGGCAAATAGTGTTGAGAATCCATTCTGTTTTTCGCTCTTTACTTTCCCTCTAAGATCAACACATTTTGTGCTCGTGTCGTCTGTTTGGTGAAGATGCAATAAGAATATCACGTTTTTAACAATATTTTAATAATATAAATGTGTTCTACAATTTCTGCATGTCTTTCATGGACTGATTTGATCATAATATGAGTTTTTGTTCTATATTTCAATTTGATTTATCTGAAATGTTGCAGCTAGTTTCCTTATACCAAATAACTAACCCTGACAGGACAACTCAAGAGGTAGGCTAGTCGTCGGTTCTCACTGGCGCACACAGACATTGACGCTTGTCAAGTGTGGCCGAAATTGCTGTCCTTCATGTCAACATTTGTGCTAAAAATCTGCTTAAAAGGTTGGTTTTATGCGTAATTTGACCGTATGCTGTAACTTTTTTCCATTTTTCTTCTTGATTCGGTGCCTGGCGTGTCGTTATTGTAATATGTGGCACGAATTTTTTGTTTTCTTGTCAATTTCTTTCTGTACGAGATAATCATTGATTTAAATTTCATCTTCATTCCGCATTTCGTGATGCCAATACTAACCAAAATGACAATAACTCTGATACGAGTAAAACTGTTTGTCTGCAAATCATCTAACATATCTCGTGTAGTTCCCTCTGGCTGGAGGGTTCACTATCGTGGATTGTCCGTCAATATATCTTTGGTACTCAGTCACTGCTGTTCGGCGAACAAGTTTGATTACTGAGTTCTAGTCGACGAGTATGCTGACTGTATTTGTATTCGTCTGTGTTCTTTATAAATCGTAGTACCTTGGTGGTATGCTCAGCCACTTACCACAGCTTCGCCGACGTTTGTAGCACGAAACTTTTGTTTGTTATTTTGTAGTTGCGAAGACAATGTCGTTTCGTCTGTTTTCTCTATAGGGAGTTAGATGTGAGGATGCAACTGACCACGTGTGTCTCCAGTACTTGATTTATCCTCTTCATTCTTAATTTTTGTATCGTTAAGATATTTGCTGCGGACAGTCTCCATGCCTCGTTGATCAAAGGCTTATGGACTCTGCTTACTCACAGGTCAATCTGGCTGACTGCAGCTATCATCAACTTCTCATAAGTTTAGTGTAGGGCAACACTGATGATATGTTGGACCGTTGTCTTTTCTTTTCCGCCTTGTTGGCTCTCGCTGGTAGAATGAACGTATCGCGAGAGAAGGTACTTTTTTAAACGAGCATTCCAGAAGTTCATCATGACGTGTTCACTGGTACTGTTGACACATCTGTACAACGGCTGCTGTGATAAACTTCCGATATCAATTTCTCTTCTAGTCGAAGTTTGCTTTATGTGTACATTTTATCATGTTTACAGTAATTTATTCCATTGCTTGAAACGTAATGTTATTCTTTGGAAATAAAGTTCATTTATCTATTTATTTATTCATCTGTTGATGTTGTAACGTGTTTCCTGTTTGTATCAGACACTCGCGCCTCAGTCACTGATAGATAAAATGAACGTAAGCTCTTATGAATTCTTAAAATCAAGTGTCGGGACAGTTGTGTATATGCTTCTAACACAAGGAGGATTTTAATCTTGGATGTAAAGGGATTGAAAATAGTTTTCATGATCTTAATAATGTATCATTTACGTAGTATAGTACAATTTTTCTCATTTATGTGCGGCCATTCCTTTCCTACCATTCCATTCATAAGTCTTATTTAGGAAACCATCTACCATGGGAAGTAACAATGTGGAAACACACTCTGTTACGTGAACCTGTAGGCTGTTACACGGCAGCTCCGGAACGTTCAGTTACAGGACAAAGTCTTTTAGTAAGAGATACATTTATGATACATTTGCTCTAGTGAGTTATGATCCATTTGAGTTCTGTGTGCTATCTGTAATATGATCATCATTGTCTGGGCTTCCTTTCAAAGAAAATGTAAGGGAACCTCCTATAAAGTACGGGAAGTGGACCAAATCCCAGGATGTACCTTTAATGAGAGGTTTAGTCACCCTTTATTTTCTTTTCTTTACCACCTTCGTCGAATTACCCTCTACTAGGTATTGTTTGTTCTATGAAATGATGTAAAATGGGGTAAATAATATATTTCCTCTCAACCTTATTCGAGTTTCAGGTACCTTATACTATTGCATTTGGAGGACTAATGTTATTTTGTCGTAATCCCAAATGCTGATGCTAAAATCCTCTTATTCTTGCCCGTGCTCGTGATCTGCTGCAGAAGTTCTTGCAGATTTCCTACAGCGAAAGAAGTTTCCTTTCTTCTTCACTGACTCGTCTCTGGGAAGAAGGTATTTTTTTTACTTGCTAAATTCACTCTAAGTTTTGAAACATGTTTTAGAAGTCCGTCCACTGTAAATCAATGTCGTAAGTCCTTGCCGTGTGGCATTGGATTATTCGCTTTGTCAATTTTTGCTCCAAGAAAATATTATTTATTTTGCATATTACGCTAAACTTAGTGTAGATCAACTTGCTTGTTGTACATATATAATATTTGAAATTTTCATTCTATTTCGTTTGGTCGTACGAAACGTTACGATTCAAGTAGCACTCTTGAATTTTTCCGTATTGGTTTTAAATTTATCAGATGAAACAGAGAACGATTTCACTCCGCTATAACCTTACTCCATCAGCACTGGATCACGACAGTGAGTGTTCTTTGAGTTACCTCATAAGAATATTGGCTGCAGCTACTGCTCTACGAGCATCAAAGTTGTTGTGAAGTCACTCTGCTCTCGACCACAAGTTTGGATTCCAACTCAATATTTTAGAAAAGTCCAACTCTGCTCGGTGTCATTGAACATTTAAACTTCAATTACCATGGCATTGTCTCGTCCTTTAATGTACCTTAGGGACCTGACGTTCGCTAAGAGCGCAAGTCCTGAACGCAACTCGTGGGATACTGCAATTGTTTGAAATCGTCTGCGAAACTTGAAGATCAGCTTCATACCGGGGCATCTCTAGTTACCCATCACAAAATTGACGGGTTGTACCGATGCGTCCCTAGACAACCGTCACAGAATTAACGTTTCGTAGTGACATACGCCTGAGTGTCTTTGATTATATTACCCTCGTTCTCAACCAGGAATGTAATATTTATAATTATTAGCCTCGGAGGATGACGTACCCAGCTAGCAAGGTTTGAAACGAGTGTTTTGTGTCTATTCCAGGGATGGGGAAGCGTTCTTGGAGTAAAGGCCGCAATAACGGCGTCCACTCCTCAAGAAGGCCTCAAACAATATATATGCATGGTTCTAGATAACAGATATTTTACAGCTACTGGGACAATTAAACTTATAATTTGCATGAAAAATGTAAAACACAATGCATAGAAAACGGAGCAAAAGTATTTGAAACAGTTTCATACATTTTCGACCTATTAACAGAAGGCGAAGGTTCCCCACCCCTGGTGTATTCACCATGGATGTGTACGTTCTCCTTTTTTTGTCTTTGAACTTCTTCCTGCCACTAGCGATGTAGGCTTCGAACAACATCAAGCGTGAAGCCTGATTCAATCAAATAGCGCTCCTAACCTTTGTTGAATCTAGAGCGGTTGTTCCGAAAGTTGTGTAGTTAGAATAAGTTGTGTTCCACATTTCTTCCTCTCAAGTAAAAGTGTCTGGCAATTCCTAATCTGGAGTTATTACATTTATTTATTTCAACTTTTCGTTCCGCCTTTCTATATTATCGCAATGCTGATACTTCTTACTGTACTTGTCCGTTGCGGAGTGTGGCAAGATTGACCATCGAGTCACAAAAATTAAACAATCACTGTACGTCTGGCGGAATGGGTCAGAAGTTGGCAGTTTATGTATCGTCGTCTCAGGAGTCCGTAAATAGGGTTTACTAACTCGCTTTCTATCTGGAACTTCAGCAACCTCAGAGGAAGAATGTTTACTCACATTTTTTGAGAAAAATTATTACTCAAAAAACTTAATGACATATCGAAAACCATTTCGATTTTCCGGTTCCATTGCGGTGCTGTTCAGGTAATACCTTTACTGGTGCGCTCTGAAATTTTGTCACATTTGTACGAAATCTTTGGGCAACCCTGGATCCTTACCATAATTCCTCAGTTTTTTTTGCAGTTCATACTCTATCAAGAAATGAATGCTCGTTTTGCATTTGAATGTTCACGTGCATGCCATTAGTTGATAGTTTTATTTTTGATTATTAACGAACTGTTTAATCTAATACGTGTGAATTCGCTAGTTATGTATGATATATTTGAGTTCAGAGAAGACGTGGTCAATCCTGCAACATCTAGCAGTTCTATATGTATATTTAATTTGTTTGTTTGTTGTTATTACTGAGGTATGAGTTTCTTGTAGCAGCTGCATGTGAATTGTCCGTATTGTAACTTATGGAGTTACCGCTCCTCGGAAGATATGTAGGATCTTGTGGGTATACTGATAGTGTCTATCGTCGTCAGTCTGCGTTGAAATGAAGCTCTTTCATTGTGTTTTTAGTTGGTAACAGCGCAATCGTCCATACTTATTTACGAGCCCACTATATGATTAGCCATAGATTTTATATTTTATCCCTCCTAGCGCATCTCTCGTAGAAAAGGACGATGTACCGTGCAACCGACCTCTTTCATGTTATTTCTATCTTTCCTTGTTCTCTCTTCACATTTACATCTTGAGTTTTTTATGCCTTTTATTTCTAGCCAATAGTGAACCGTGCTAACCTCGACTAAAATTGTGCACTATTTTCGGGTCGTTTAATTTAAATAAATAACATCAATGAACGTGCTACTTGAGCGGAAGTAGTATTTTTTAAGCACCGGGCATAAGATCAATAAACTGCGTTTCTTGCCAAGCACTTGAGTTCATTATCTTTGAAGTTTTTTCTAAGTAGCTCTAGATTTCCACGACATGCTGGTAAACCTAATTATATTGTAAATTTACAGAATTAAAATTTTGCTCATTTCCCAAATTCCCAGTTTGTCTCAGACGTCATGTTATGTGCGTGTTCATATTTGAATAAACTCATCCTGTTGCTCGCCCAGCAGGTTCTCTGGGGAAGCTCAGGGGTGTGGGAGAGGCACGGGCGAGGGGCGGATAGGAGAGAAATAGGTTTAGAGCAGTGATTCTTAACCTGGGTTCGATCGAACCCCAGGGGTTCGGCGAGTCAGTCTCGATGGTTCGGCGGAGGTCAAGACACACATCCGACTCATATGATTCGTGATGACACGCTCCGCTTGGCCATTATTGGCATTCAATGGATTGCATTGAATGCGCATATGAAACTGGTGGGGTTCGGTACCTCCAAAAAGGTTAAGAACCCCTGGTTTAGAGTCAAGGGACAGAAGAGAGGAAAGTTACCGTCGACACCGGGTCCAGCCAGCGGTCCAGAAGGGTGAGGTGGGTAAGGGTGGGAGGCAGCTAAAGAGGTGCCTGGTGGTCTGGTCTGCGGTTCTACATGCAGGGCATCTAGGGTCCTGCGCTTCTCCTATTCGAGCCAGGTATGAATGTAGGGTTCGCCAGGTGAGTTGCGTCCGTGTTTGGTCCGCCAAGGCGGGATACTGTGACCACGAAAAAGTTCGGACAATGAGAGATGGATAAACTCAATTTAGTGAATTTTACTCTTTTGTGGTAGGCAAAACTGGCGGAGACGAATCTACGATTGTTTTCTTTTTATTTCTTTGGAATGTTCATTCACCTGAATGTGTTTCAGGAAGTGTGTTTAGCGCTAAAATACACAAATTGACTTTTAACTCTAAAAGAAAGTTTTTTCTATTTTTCACTATACTATTGCGCTCGTCCGTAAATTCATATGAACTGTGAGAAAATTCTATTAATATTCCTCATGTTTCCTAAAATTCATCAATCCTGCATTTATTTTCTGGTTTTAGTGTTTTTTTTTCATTTTCAGCGTTGTGTTTTTTAATTCACAATTACTTCTATATACAATGAATTTACACCATGTAATCTCGGTACGTAGAGTTTTATTCATTAAACTCGGGACGTACAGAACACATCCAACAGAAGTAACTGGCCTGCTTTACAAGTTCATTGAACACAAAAACTTCAATTGAAAATCATAACAAAGAAATGAGCCGAAATTTTTTCTCACAAATTTCGTTTTGCATCGAATGTTTCCAGTTGACTTGTTGGTCCTTGCTGATGTATTGCATCCGTGTTATTACGCTAAACCAAATTGAAAATTCCTGGTTGTCGATTTTATTGGCGAATTTATATCCAAAGACAAGAAAACCAAGTTCTGCAGAGTTAAAAGGGTTCCTGAAATTGACATCGCTCTGTTTTAAATTCATGATCATCAGAATTGCAGACTTCATCGAATTATTCAGCATTAACTCCTACCAAACTCTTGGATCTTTGTAGCATTCAGTTATTGGCTCTCTAACTATTGTCAACAATTCCTCTTCAATATTTCAAGATGACGGACGGAAGAAAACTTAAACTCGTGTTGGTTCAGTCAATACATTGAGCGAGTGCATAGACCTCTTAATTTCTTGGTCAGTAGTTGTCCAGCGCTTTAGGTCTTCTAGACAGTGCGGCAACATAACTTTCTTTTTTCAATGAGCGCCTGACTGAAAATAGGAAGTTTTGTTATCGCTCCCTGCAGTAGCGGAAATATGATCGTGGGATAGTTTCTTTGAAGCAAGGGATACAATTATTATTAAACTGAGGAATAACTCCCCAGTATCACCATTCACTTGACTCGCATTCACACTGAACATACGACTATTATTACATTAGCAAGTCACTTAAATGTTTCTTCAGTTTTCTTAGAAATTGTTTTACATTCCTGTGCGGAGTTGGTGTACGCCCTGATACCTTGCAGGGGCTTGACCAATTATCCTGATGGAGGGCAGCCATCATGTTTCATTTTCTCAGAGGAAAATATCGAACCTCAATACTTGCTATTCAATGAATTACAATGATAACAAAGTAAACGGTTTCCTTGAACTGATATTTTACTGGGGCAAAGCGAAGACTTTCTTCTCCTTTGAATAGAACGGGTTCTTGATTTCTAGCTTAAAAGATGTTTTTGTCCTACGACTTGGAAAGCACCATATATTATACCAAATGGAAGCACCATATTGTTTCATTGCAAAAAATGCATTTAGGAATGTTGAGTTGGAGTGGTAGACCTTCAACAAACTTTTCTGTTTTGTTTGGCATTTTGGATTTAACTATTTAGTGTCCATTCTTTCTATCACAAAAACCTAGTAACTAAAAAGCTCTGAGTGTCATCATAGGGCCTCAAGATACATTTGATCACTCCCAGAAGAGCTGAAAACTACAATTTTTGGCTTTGTGAGCTTATATCTGATCCGACAACCTAAAAAGCGTTCTTTCAAACTTCACTTCAATTGTAATGTGAAGAAGAAAAAACCATTTAATCGAATTTGCATCACAAGGATACATGTTGTGATTTAAAAGTTAAGGGCAAACATCTAATGCATATTTAAGCTGTTGGGTATCATTTCTATCGCTGCTGAATTTTTTATATTAGAAATCAATTATTTTTAAATCACTAGTTTTCATCTTATTTTTCCTATGATCGAGACAATTATCCACAAAGTTCTGCTCGTCATAGCGTTGTAATTTCATGACTTGATAGAGTAATGATGCTTTAATGACTTATACAGGGGGCGGCAACCTAACTTCCTTGTTCGCACTTCTAAAAGTTCAGAAAAAAGAAAGTTGTGTTGCCGCACTCTGGAGCTTTGGGAGGATCGACCATATGCTCTCAATGCCCACGGCTCTCAAAAATCCCGAGCCATATTCCTAAATGCAAACCTACGGTATATTGCAAATAAAAATATCGTGCCGAAAGGTTGAAGAAATCGGTGCTATATCTAATGAGATCCATCCTACGTAATTTAAGTCGGGGAATGAGCCGGGGCTACCTAATTCTTTAACAAAGATGCATTCAGTGAAAAAGAAATGCAGATTCATCTTTTAAACTGCCAAAATATCGTAGCTCAAACTTGCTTCAATTATTTCTACCTATCTTACTAATTCTCGTACCTAACGACATGCAGTGTTATATTGTAAGGCAGCTTATGTAAAGGTCTCGTATGTATAGTATTCTTCAATTTATTAGTCATAATCACAATCGTTCCTCGTGAATGACCAAAAATGTAAACTAACTGTTCTTAAACCATTAGCTCATTTTGAAGACCCTGTTAGTCACCATTAATTTGTGATCTCAGAATCCAGTACCTTGTCATCCCACAAGGACAAAAGAACAAAAACCTCCCAAGTGAATAATTTCCAATTTTTATTCATAATTTTCTTCGTTGCTGTAATAAGTGAGTTGAGCTTGTCCACAACTTCTTTGTGAGCGGTGTAAATAACATTATATATTTTTTTGTACTCTGAAGAAATTCCAGTCTTTGTTGGCGCTTTACCTGACAAAGACTCTTGAGTAATTGAAGAACACATGAGTAAACACGAGCTAAATATTGTAGGACGCTGATCGACTTCGAAGCCCAGTGCTGCTGCGACACGATAGTTGCGTTGTGTTCTCACATACTACAGAACTGCCACACTCCTCTGCAATGCATACGAAAAATGTCAAATTCACGTATTAGGAGCACCTTCAATGTTAACGCTACAGCGATTTATGCCCAGTAGCAGGTAAAGATGAAATCAACTGAAATCTCGGTGAGATTTTACAACTGTTTCATTGCTAAGGGAAGTAAATGACAAAAAATCGTCATACTTTTTTATGGAAAAGACTCGTAGCAAATATGTGGGGAAACCGTTGTAAAATTGCTCCATTCGTACATTGAACATAGAATCTTGAAATTTCTGCCGGTAAAATATTTTTTCATTCCAAATTTGGATAAAAATGTGATGTGTTTTGAAACACGAGTTTGGCATGCAGTAGAAGGTCGGTAGTAGAGCGAAAAGTCAGGTGTACATGAACTGCCAAACTATTATTCGAAAAAGACATTTTTTCACCTGACTTTGAAAAATACTCTTTCTACTAGGCATTTGCTACAGGATTACTGGAACAGAATCTACTATAGCAACACACCTGGGCTTTTTTACCCGATGTCCATCAAACTTAATCTTCCACCATGTGTTCTATTTTTTTCATTTGTTTTGTGCAATTTACACCACTTCAGAATACAGCTGTTACGCGAATAACATAATTCAGTGAAACTATCCGATAGATTCTTGAACTTAATTGCACTACCATCAAAAGAGTTAAAGCGTTTATAGTACAAGGATCAGATAATTATCTATCGTAATCAAATGTTTTTACCAACCATCTGTAATTCACAAATGTAAACAAATTATAATATTCAAATTTAACGAGTTCGGTACTGATTGAGCCCTAGGTGACGATTGTTTTTGTATTATACATGTTGTAGTGAATTCTCTTAGCCTGTATGAAATTATTCGCTCGTTAAACAGATCTTCACAAGAATAATTTGTCATGAAAGTGAGGTATATTATTAATGTATGTCATATTTAGTTTCCTTTACATAATCTTATCATTTTATATATTCGTTTGCATCAGTGCAAATAACTCATTTTATGCGGTTTAGGCACTCAAAATTGTAAACTGTATAAAATTTGATGAGAGTGCGAATAGAAATTGGATTTAATTAAACACCATCACCTCGAAACTTGGAAATAGGGTTTCATTGTGATCAAAACTTGAAAATGTAGTCTTTCAAGAATTTTACGAATGTATGTGAAAATGCATTTGATAACTTGATTAATGTTTAGTCTATGGATAGACTGTCACTGTCCTTTTACTGCTCCTATACAAAATAGAATTTTTTTTAATGAAACGACATTTTTTGTTAATGAGTTTTGATATATATTTCTTGGATATTGAAAATAAATGTTTGTTAAATTTTTATTTTTAACATAATGTCAAGAGAATGGTTGAAACTTCTTTTTATCAATCTCTTTCTTTTTTACTGAATCGGTGGTACTTTTGGAGGACCGGAAGACTGCTTAAGACTCCCACCATGGAGCGGTTCGTGCTGCTGCTCATGCGCATCGGAGGTTTCCTTCCCCACACGCTGCTGCCCCCGTCCCCGACTGTCCCTCCTTATCCACGTGACGGCCCACCACGACCTTGCTACCTGCGCATCGGCACGCTGAACCCTTTCTACGCCTCATTCAGTGTACTTTGGTTTGTGTTCAAGGGAGTTATTTCAGCGGTTTTCATGTTCGGTAGAGACGTTTATACGCCATTTTACGTGACTTCGCATTTAGATGTACTTGTCAGCCAAGTTTGGGACTGCTCGTGGATGGTAATTGATTTGTTAAGCATTATTGGCATGTTTTATGGGAGAAAGAAACTTATAAAAGCACTCAATGACCTATTTTCAATTATGGAGTTTTCTGAGAGCTCAAGGATTACTATAAAGCAAATCTGGTTCAAACTATTTGCTATTCTGATTTATTGTGTAATCGTAATTTTTACGCTAATTAAATTCTTAGCAACATCGAGCTCTTATTTTCAGGTATTTACTACTTGGCCGTCGATGTTCAGTTCTATAATAATTCTATTGTTTATCGTTTTTTTCTTCGAGTCCATAGCTTTAGTTCAAAATAAGGTAATTGCGAAAAACGGGGAAACTTTTGGGGAACTTTTTTTCGCCAGGAAACTTCAATACTCTTTAAAGCAGCAAAGATTTGAGAGCCGGGGTGAACAAATGTTTGTGAGATCGACTTCAGCTCAGGATTCAGTGAACATACGGAATGTTCTTCATATGTTAACAGACTCTGACGATGAAGACCAATCTTCACTAACTGGTACGGTAAATTCTTCAGTCTGCTCGTTCAATTGTAGCTCGCATTCTTTCTCGAACATCGTCTCCTTGGACCAGGCTTTACTCTTGACACTTTGTTTTCAAAGAAAGATATCCGATCTCATTGATACCTTCATGGAAGCATTTTCATGTGTATTCATTATTTACTTCCTTTTTTATTCGACATCTGTAACAATGAGCCTTTACTTCGGTTTTCGTCTTGCATCTATGGGACTGCCGCACTTAGCACCGGATTCCCTTATTTTAAGCATCGCGAACTTCATTGGTGTGCTGCTGTACGTCAACACGTCTACAAGTGTCAGCAACAACGTAAGTAATTCGTACCCTGCCCTAATTACTTTTTCAAAGTAATATGGAAACATATTATCGTGATTACTTAGGATTGGTAAACTCTTTATCCTAATGGCATCATTCAATATTTGAAATTTTTGCTTTACCGAGTCCGGTTTTCGTTCCATAAACTTGCTGAAAACCCATGATTGAAAGATAGAGCCAGTACATGTGTATTCGTTTTCCAAAAGCCGTACTCACAAGCAAAGCCCTCAGGCTAAACTCTTTTATCACATACATAATCATAATACCCTGACACCTCAATGTTAAAACTGGATGTGTGTTTGTATTTATCTTTCTCGTTTTGGCCTTCTGTCCTTCCAGTCTTGCTCTGTACTAAATTTTTGTATACACTCATTCACTATCTAGACACTGAGTGCATCAGCTATTGCTAAAGCTCAACTCAATCGAGTGGTATCAATTCACGCTAGTAACAATGATCTTCCAATGGAGTACACTCAGTACAGCATAGGGTCTTTGCAATTAAGTCTGTACTAGTGATCTTCACTGACTAAGAATATAATTTTATTTGTTGTTTGTTCATAATCAGTTATTATGCTCACAAATCTCACAATCGTCAATACTGATAGACCTAAAATAATTAAATTTAATTTTACCTGTTTATTTGTCAACAACAGTCATTTCAAACTTCACCATTTCTCTGATCATACTGAATAATGTAACAATTAACCATAATAATGCAATTATAAACCTCAAAAGCTACAACAATCAAAATATTATATGATGCAGGATACATATTTGCCAATGCTCCAACAAATACAAAGCTTGAGAAACAGCTTAGTGGACGCATGAATATTTGAAATGTTTGAATTGACCTGAAAAAATGGATTCCCTTTGGAGTAGAGCAAGCGGCTTCAGAATTTTCGGTTTAAATCTATTTAGCTTATATAAACCACTGCCCTTATTGAAGTACATTTTAAATATCGTTCTTTCGTCCTGCATTGGAACTGTTTCTTTCAAAAGTTG
Organism: Trinorchestia longiramus; assembly: GCA_006783055.1. Taxonomy (NCBI): domain Eukaryota; kingdom Metazoa; phylum Arthropoda; class Malacostraca; order Amphipoda; family Talitridae; genus Trinorchestia; species Trinorchestia longiramus. The sequence goes on along the minus strand of VCRD01001478.1, from coordinate 83,036 downwards.
GGGAAGATTGCATACGCCACCAGAAAAGATGAGTGAAAATATTCAATTTAGGCAAAAAATAACTTTGTTATAGGGCTGAGCGTCAGAATTTTTAATATACGTTTTAAAATCATAATTCAAATATTATCTTCATGAGTTGTGGGAATAAATAGTACAAAAACGTAGTCTATCTTCCTCATATACTTTTCTGGTCTACAAGCTAGTACAAGATGAAAAACCCTTATTCATAGATGGTTCCAGGCTGTCATAGAAAAATATATAATATATGCTTTCCGTAATAGGAACAATTCATTACATGAGAGATGCTCATAATATACCGAACGACAGTCATGAATAATTATACGTACATAATTTATGCGTCGTCCTTTGATCCGCTGCCTATTAGTTGCATCATAACACTCGCTATTTCTTCACTGACTCTGTAAAAAAAGATGCAATCAAGAATCCTGCACGCATTTCTACTTTAAACTCACCCATACGTATGGTGTCTTTTCTGCAGAGACAGACATCTTTTCGGCGCTTTGAGAAGCGTCTTCTTCTCGACGTCAAGTTGTCAAGAAACCCTGAGGTGAGTCTACAAAAAAAACTGTTAGGTTCGTCCAAATATTTTCCTATTTTGGGAAACTATTAATTCGTAGTTACTATTTCTACAAAATGTACGACCCAACAACAGGTTGTTGCATCCTCAGAAGATAAGTTCATGACAGAAATGTCTGTGTTAAGTTTCCTGTAATGAAATCTTGAGAGCACGAAAAAGTGACATCCGGTTCATTCAGAGAGCTCAACCATCTGGTCCCAAAAAGACTAGTACGTGAAAACATGAATTATGTACCTAAAATTTAAAACATATTTCTCTGTTTTGTGAAAGGCAGAGTGAAGGTTTACACCAAACCGACAGGTTTTCTAGTAAATACCACAAATATTAGGTATAAGGTTTCTGAGTTTCTTCAAATATTTACTTGTTGAAAAACTATTGAAGTTTTGCCGACCTCTCGAAATAGTGGCAGACGTAAAATCACTGTATTAATAGGAGCTTTCTGAAGCAACTAGTGCGGCCCAACCCGGTGAAAGTACTTTAATAAATTATGCTCAACGGAGGTTACAAGCAAATTTATTTTCATATCATACATAAAGAATTGAAGGAAATAAGTTGAGGAAATTCTGGTGACGCAGAAAATTACTGTTCAACAAATTAAACCAAATGAAAAACCGCAATTCACATAGAATTGTACTGCATCCCTAGCTCGCACCACATCAGAGATCGAACGATTGGAAGAGTAACACGCTGTAAAGCGGAACTATTTGCTTCATAAAGGGCAGTAGTGCAATAGAAACGGATATACAGAAGACAGCACAGAGTGGAACAGCTACATTTGCGCCTACAGGGGAGCAGGGTACCCGGTCACTGCGTCACTTTTCCACCGGAACAAACACGGACTTGCGCCTCCAGAACAGCTACGTTCATTGCCTACCACCAGCCACCCAGCACCTGGAAGCGACCAACCGCACTACCTACGTTCAAATATTCAAACACACGAGCACTCAAACGTTCAAGCATTCAGTCACTCAAGCCCTCAACGTCAAGACTGGACAAGAGTGTCAATAATTGAGTCAACTCTGTATAGATAACATGCATACATGTCGTGTATCTTTTTCCTAAGTTTGTTATTCTCCTGTTGGGGATTCACTCATTTTTTATCCATTACTATGATTTTACAGGAGTATTGTAAAATTATTGTGCTATAAGTGTATTTTTTTCTCAAATTCACTCTAAGTTATGCTGGTGTAAAATAATTTCTTTTTCCCTCCTACATATCGTAGTTGACATAAAGTTGAACCAAAATAATATACGGATTAAACACCTTTCGATAGACATAATGCGAAAAAACGCGATCAATCTGGGAAGTCGATCTGTAATATATCAACAACAATGAATCACTCCAATTTGAAATACGGTCAAAATTATAATTAACTGGGAAATATTTTTTCAGAATATATACCGTACTCCATTATCGCATGTACATATACATACATATATCTATATCTTTTATCTTATTACCAACATTAATCTCATTCTCAACTGAAATATTTTGTGTAAAGTTACAAGTTGAAACTCGTTTACAAGATATAAAACTATTAAGCACTTCATTTGTTCATAAATTGTACGGTTTTTTCATTGGACCTGGAGGCACGTCGCTTGCTTCACGCCCTAAAGCAGCCCGTGGAATTGTCCCTGGCCTCCTGTGCTGTACTCAACAGGGCGATACTCACCACCGTACGTACAGCGTGTTATCTGCAACACGCAGTAATTTGCTATATATATCGTTTTTGTATTTATTTCTTTAGATCCTAATTGCCCTGTCAGGACATAATAATCTCTTACGTCTCGATACTCACCATCGTACGTAGCCTATGATCTACAACACGTAATAATTTGTAATGCCTGCACCACGTCCCGAATTCTTTCTTGTGCTGAATTAAGTGGTACACCTACCTAGGTAAGCTACAACACGCAGTAATATTTAACAACCCGGAGGGGGGACATTATTGTGTTCAACAGAATGTTCCTCATCAGTTCATGTTTTGCAATTGTGTTACGAAAGAGATTTAAAAAAGTCCTTTGTACAGATTTGTTTCCATTCGTTGTAGTAAATTTGACTCTCTAAAATCCAGCGGGCACTTTTGTGATTGGATTTTCTTTTTTAAGATATAGTAAAGAAGTTTTTAGAAATTCTCTGCTGAAGTAATTTCTATGAAATTCACTTAAAAAAATAAGATTTATACAGAGAAGGTCGAAGCTCACATCAGTAATTTCATACTTCTATGAATATGGATAAACTTTATCATAAGTGTATCCGTAAAAACATACTCTTCGACTAATTAAATTACGCTGGTTCATTGGTAAATAACTATCGAAAAATGCGAAATTTAGCAAGCATTACTTCATGCTTTCGCTACCGACTACGAGTTATCACGCAACCAGTAATTATAATTTATTCTAAATTCAGAACAAATGGTTTCAGTGTCAATTTTAGTAGTTTAGTGATTGCATCTCACTGGTAAAATAAATAAGATAAAACGCTGTTAGTAGGGAGAAACGGAATGTGTCAATCCTCATTGACAGGGAACGTGCTAAATTAAGGTCTATGTAGCAATTATCTTTTTTTGTGACTTATATGTCGTTTTATTTATGTCAGTGAGTTGCTGTGCCACTTTAGGAGAGTTACTCTGTCTCTCATTATTGCATTTTACGCGCGGTCCTTCTGGTACGTATGCAATAACATCCTTATTATAAGCATTGTTTTACCGTAACGTACATAGCTCTTCAGATACCAGATGGTCGTGCACCTTGATCATTTGTGTTTGTTTCAATAAATGCGTTTTTCCTCTTTCGTGATAACTGACAAAGAAAACAAAATTTTCTATGTTCGACAACTTTTCTCTAATAATATTTTTTACCACATATGCGCTTTGGTTCACAGCGTGCGCTAACACAACACATCCACCTTTTATTATTTCCATTATTTGTTTCAATTTGTGACTTGGCGAGGTGCTGTTCCAGGTGCTGGGTCACATGGTGTCTTACCTGATCATCGCCCTGCAACTCGGGACAACTATAAGCGTCCAAAAAGACGCAGCCGACAACAGCAGCTCGTCATAGTTTTGGTTTCTTCACAACGCAGCATTTCATTATTTCAGCTACTTGAAGCTCGACTTCAATGCTAGCCATTATCTACAAAAGCGAAAATATGTTGAGATTTGTAATATTGCTGCAGCTAGATTGTATTGCAGTCGTATATTTATTTAACTTAGCATGAAATAAATTTCTAGTGGTCATACCTTACCCGTTTTAGCTGAGAGTAAGCACAGAAACACGATCTTTAATGCTAATGGAAACAAATAGGTAGAAGTTTCAATCATTTATGCACAGTTTATCGCTTCACTGTTTTTGTAATCTAGCATAGTTGTGCCAGCGAGTGCAATAGGTAGATTTTCTGTTCATTTATTATAGATTTTTAGACTTTACATAATCGTCACATAGTTTCAGAGGTACAGGCTTGTATGGCTCACCTGGTCTACATGCATGCACATTAAGAAAATATATGCACTGTACTCTGAGCGTACCAGCGTACTATTATATAATAAACTTTGTTTTATACATACTATTACCGTAAGGTATTGATCTGAAGCCTAATATTTCATTACAACGAATACTGTTTTTGGGAATTTGATGATTATAGTCTGCAACGGGCATCAAAAACTAATTTACATTTTCAAACTTCTCCAACTCTAAACCTATCGTACAAATCTTATATAAAGATCTACTCGAATTGTTTCTGATGAATAAAACTGAGCTTTCATTGTCAATATGATAATAGATCACATTTTTATGATAATCGATTTTTATTTTTACGATACTAGATTTATTTTCGTGTCTGCACCTCAGGGACTCATCATAAGTGGTCATGCAGGCGTGAGTGACACAAGGGCACCTGATTAAGGCCACTACTAGCACTGCCTCGTTCATCATCAAGAAGAGTTAGTGTTTAGAGCCCAAGAAAACTGTAGTAAAAGCTACCCTAAAGCGTCAATTACATGGCTGACATAAAAACCATAAGCTAACCCACGAGCATATCTATTCTCAAACACTTTACGTTGGATTTTTTATTTCGTTCATCAATAACGCGTAGGAATTAGTGCTAGGAATTAATTTCACATATATTTTACCTTCGTTGTGAAGTAAATTCTTCATGTGTAGCGCCGTCTTAATAATATAGTTTCATGCTGCATATAATATTCCTTTGTGGCATTGTTATATTATTGATCATACTTGATTTGTGGAAATACTAGAATGACATTCGTATTTCTACAGGACACAAGAAGTGGAATAAAAACACGTTTAATGGTACAATCTATTAGTTTAGTTTGTCTATAACCAGATTAAATTTGCACAATTTTTTTTGTAGAAATAACTAACGGGTACGTTCTGTTGGTGAATAAAAATAGGACTATAAGTAGTACAATCGGTACACGTTTAATATTCTGCGTACCTTAGCTAGGAGCAGGGTGTTTAGTTTCAGGAAAGTAAAACAATTCAGGCCTAGAATTAAAACGAACTGAGCGTCCAGAGCGGGTATGAGTGATTGGCAAGATACAAGCAGGAGCTGAGTATAGCGGGGGAGCGTCGGGAGGTGAAAAGGGTTAGGAGACGGAAGAGGAAAGGGTGAAAAGTTAGAGTTAACAGGGGAAACGATAGACTTAGCGATGAAAGCGGATTTTAAGGTACCTACGGAGACCGTAGTATGTCCTTGTGGGATCTCAGGGATGAAAAATTTATATTGTCGATTAATTATTTCAAAGGAACCAGATCCGTAAAGGGCCTTCAAACTCTATCGTAGGTGATCAATCTGTATCCACCCTTTAACGTGGGTTTGCAAATCAGAGAGAAGATAAGAGGGCAAAGGCGGGTGTCAAGGGCCTTCAAATAACCACCAGAAATCAACTGCTTGTATTTCGGTAAGGCAAGTATGAAAAAGCTACCATGAAGTAATGCTATTTCTCTCACCAGAAATTAAGGTTTGTGACCCATCAACGTACAATTACCGCAGTAAACTGCGAAAATCTTGCAACGTTGAAACTCAGGTGCAAACCTTAAAGAACAATTGGAAGAGAATACAATGAATTTTGTTGACAAGCCATGATGATTGTTAGACAGTTCTATGTAATCGCTCTACAAAGCCGCTAGACTAGGGATGATAACTGGTCTTGGGCATTTGGTGAAATCCTAGGAGAGATAAGTCAATGAAAAGTTCATCTTTGAATTGAGTCCCTCACTACTTTTAATATCTATATACAACGAGCAAAAACCATCTGAAGCAGGCATGATAGGTGAAAATTGTAATTTACTATAACAATTAATTTAGACCTGTTTTTTTGAATGTGCGAACATTTTTATCTTTGTTGGATTAGAAATAGCGTTGTTTTACGAATTTAGTGGGGTTTTGGAGCCGAGTTGCAAAGAGTTGTGGAGGAACGTTGTTATTAACTCAAAATAACCTTAGGGAGCAAAGGGTCTGAGAGAGAATGTGCAATTATCACACCAGATGGTCAGGTCAGGAACGATCTCTTAACGTAAATGCATTGTCGGCTTGGAGTAATATATATCAAGTGTTTTCTAACCCCGTCTTCATCAAAATTCACATTGATTTATTCAATAATAATTATTGAAAGAATAATTTATAATACCACGGCCCCACAGAACACACATAAATTCATTTGCTCCAATTTCTGTTATTACTAACCAGTTTCAAGTAGCAACGAAGTTACTCGACTGGTAAGGCTATCCGTCTGCTATGCGGAAGGCCCAGGATCGTTCTCCGAAAAACAATCTTTAAACAATCTTTATTTCCAATCAAGTACACAGTACATAGACATTTAGTACATTGGTTTTTCAAATTCTTAAGGTTAACATTCTTAGAGTAAGGGTGATGGTGAGCTCCATGCGACGATCCTGGGATGTGTCCATGGGCGATGAGTTGAGGTCTTACCGATAAGTGCGAGCTCACGGCGTGAAACGAGAAATAGCTCGTATTCATTGCCGGGTTTCGAACCCGCACGCAGTCTTTCTGCACAAGCAGAGACCCGATACAGAACACGGGCCGCATACCACTCGACTACGGTGGCTCCGAAGCTGTCACGGTTCATTTGTGCATGACCATTGACAGCTAGAAGAACATGTCTTACAGCTGCTTATTGGACGCTTAGCATAAACCACACCTCAACCACGTTCATCGGCACGCCCCTACGAGCCTCAGCTTCAAATTGCAGTGCATAGAACGGGTATCTCGCTTGAAGCATCACTTGAAGCGGGTATCATCACATCACTTGAAGACCATATCGATTAGCACTGTCACTATTCATAAGATGTTAACATTGAGAACTTAAAACTCAATGTATGTGTACTGTATACTCTATTAGAGATAAATTTTATTTATCTATTTATATATTATTTATTTACTTGTGACTTTTTACGAATTACAGATTTAGTGCGTACCTTCAATCGGATATCCAAAAATACACGAATTAGAACGCCCATGAATTCATTGTTTCCAAAGGTATACCTAAAATTGAAAATTCAAATTTTGCAATAATTTAAATTTTGTAAGAAATTGACATTGTGATATTGATTATTGATCAGAAGTAGCCGAGAAAACATTCCGACATTTATGTTCCGGGAAATTCACTCCCTACCTCTCTTTCACCTTCTACTCCTCTGGACTGTAGATGTTTATTCTAAGATGAATCTAAATACATTTTAGAATTTAATACATAACGTTAAAATTTTACTGTATGGGTTAAATTTTTATACTTGAAAATTATTATATAGTCTTTATTACAGTACATGACATTATTATTTTTTATAAACAGCTGATGCATTGTTTACAAACAAATGACTAAACTGTACATTGCACAACTGTAATGACTGTAAGCTAAGTTCAGTTCTTGTGGAAATAAAACTGCTCTATAAAATGAGGATATTTGTGTACAAAATTGGTTGTAACATTATTGAGATGTTATTGAGAGACCAATAAAATCTTTGTTCATCCAGGAGCATGAATTGCTACAGATGTGCTTTTCAGGGAACAAAAGCAGGACCAGCCTCCTCCATTGCTGAAATTTACTAACCCCAAAGAATTTTCTATAAATCTGTTGACATATCCTGAACTCTTAACATGTTATAGATAAATGACCAATAATACTGATCAATGATACCTATAACCTAACAGTTACACAATTTTGATATAAATCTGTTGCTTTTTGTATCATATGAAAAATTGTATTGTGTTGAGACTAAGTCTTAATATTTGACTTCATTACTTTAATTTTGAACTTGAATGGTTTTCAAGATAAATTTTTTAAAAAGTAACATGGAGTGACTTTTCTTTGAATAAAATTTTATTTCTAGGCTTTTTCTTCTTTGTGATCATCACAATCAGGGTTTGCCTATCCTAACAGTATCATCAAATGTGGATCATTTTTTCTTTACTGTGTAAGGATAATTTTATTAATGATATAATGCATTTATATCATATGAATATATGCAGTGAAAGTGTTATCTGAAAACCTGGAAAAAATATATACCATTTTTGTTTTTTATTGGGCTCCAGCTTTGACTGGGATCTTTGTTATGTCCTTTACATTCCTTCTAAATACACACAACAGGGTAGCATCCCAGAGTTTTTTTTGCTTGTTAGCCAGGATCATCTAAACTAATTTCTCAAGAGCCACCTTGGGTCATTCCATGCAAATAAACCAGCCAAGTGAATATCTGCCCTCCATCATCTGCAATGTGTTTGGATGTTACATTATTTTTTGGTTGTGTAGATGTACATTATTCAACTCTTTATCCTCAAGTTCAACTGACACTGAAATAATTTTAGAGCTGAAGGACTTTGAGGCCCATAATGAAATATCTTCACACCATTACATTAAAAATGATACTCAAAGCATGTCCTTATGACTGGATTAATGTGGGCATGTGATTTTACTTAATGGACTTTTGTTACCCAGCTACTGCTCTGCATTTTCATTTTCTATCATTAATATGATTTATTTTTCTTTTAGATTTTTGAACAGGACTTAGTAGTAAAGTGTTACTAACTACATAAAAGCTTTTATTGAGGTGTGGGGTAGTGGCTGAAAAATTGTGAGAAAATGCCTGCAGTTTATAGTAAGTTAATGCATCATAGTTGTTATGAAATTGGTCACACATGGAATTCGTCTTGCGTCATCTGTGCAGCGCACGTCTTCATTGGTGCCTTTCTGTACAGCTGCAAAATGTATGCTATTGTGTATGGGGTAAGTGTATTAGATTAAAATAGCTAATTTGACCAATCACTTTACTCAGTTCATAAATGTTGGAGTGCATTTATTAAAATTTGTTAGTTTAGAAGAGATTATTACATTTAGTACATTTGATGAAAAAAATGTCCATCAGTTTTCTCAGTTTCATTTTCCTTGACTTGATAAATTTGTGAAAATTTCTTTGCCACAAATTGTGTTATTTTTATTTATATATCTTGGCCAGAAGCAAGTGTACAAATTAATCCTGCACCTTTATTTACAATATATTTTGTTGCAAGTACCCCTCCCACCCTTCTCCCTCTCCTTTCCTCTTCCCTCCCTTCCTCCCTCAGTCTGCATTGCAGCCTCCAGGCTCCTCCTGAACCTACTGCATACAGAGTTCCCTTTTGGAAGATGTCTGATAACCATCTTATCTTGCAGCTCTGCCTTGGTGCTACATTTGCATTATGTTAGTCAGATTAGTGTCTCTCCTGACTGAGCCCAACACCTAACCAACAATAATTCTTTAATCTGGAGAGATATGGTAGCAGGATTAGGAGTTTATGAAGTCCTACCTATTGTCCAGAAGCTGCTGATTTTTTGTCAATGTGTGTTGTTAATGGTGCTTGCTGGATCACCTTTGACTTTCCCTCTGGTCACCATTTCCATCCAGGATTTTACTGCACTCCATTTTCCCTAACTGGATCCATTCAATACTGTAACAATCACAAAGTGAATTCCATCATGTAAAAGTAGCAACAATTTTTAATGTTCTGCTTCCTGTTGGTCACAGTCTTGAAATTCACCACTGCAGATTTCTGTCTTGCCTATTGGCCAATGCAATTATCAAGGAATGTTAAGCTCTATTTGCATTGGCTGAAGAATTCAAACTGAGAGTAATTTAATATACTTCATGTCATTCTTGTCCAATATTCTTTTGGTTTCTTCTCCTCTATACTAAGTTATATTTTCACTACTTCTGACCCAAATTGGTAGCTTTGAAATATCATGTGATTTAAGAAACCAGTAAAAAATTTCGTAACACCCTGTATGAAACAAATTAAATTGTGATAATACATTTTTGTGGCTTGCTTTATTTGTGGTCAAATTGCATATTTTTGCATTAAATAAATGTACTGTACTTCAATTGTACTTTCAATTGTATTTTAGTAGGGGTTTAGGGACAATTTTTTGTGGTCATGCATATCTTAACTCTAGAACAATAACCTGGGGAGATTTTCTACCTATTCTCTTTATGCTTCTGAAATACAGGGTTACCATTTTAGGGTTAGTAAGGCATACTTGTACTTCAGCTTACATTAGGAAGTTTGTACAGGGTGGTGCAAAAGTCACTTCACCATTTTGAACATTTATTACATAACAACCAATAGAGCTATAAAAATGTGTTGTACATGAAATGAAAGAGAAAATTTTCATGTTTCATCCTGTAACAATATTATCTGCTGTAATGCTCGATGAAACACGTTGAATTATACTAAAATTTTGTATCAATCTTGGTGTGTCAAAGTTCTTTTTTTTGCCTGCTGTTGAGACGAAATCCCTGAATCTTGAAACCATTGAAATAATGCAGTGTTTGGATATCTTTGTTGATTAAATGTTCATGTGAAGTTTCTCTGTATTGCAACTAACAATCCATTGCAAGAGAAATAACTTTCCATTATCTGTGCTTGTTGGTCCTTGCTGTATTTGGCATTTTTTTGGATATGATAATTGTGTAAATTTTGATAACAAAATATTCTTCAAATCTGTATCATTGATACAGGCTGAAACTTCATGATTTGCTCTTTCATTTCATATGCAATGCTTTTTATAGCTGTATTAGCTGTCCTGTAATAAATGTTCAAAATGGTGAAGGGACTTTTGTGGCCACTCATAAATGGCCAGCCAACTTTTTGCTGAGTGGACTCATTTAAAAGTCCAGAATTTAGAGCTCTTCTTGTGCCCAGCACTGAAATTAGCAAGTTTCTTTGTGCACAATGGCCATATAAAGTAAAAATGTATCATATAATTTTAAAATCTCTAAATATCATTATGTATAATTTTTATACTCTTTTATTTTACATCTAATTAAATTTTCATCTTGTAACTAATGTTATCAACATTGTTTGCCCCCCCCCCCCAGGCTACATCACTCTTACAGCTGAAGAAATTGAAGGAGTGGGAAGAGGTTGTGAAGCTTTTTAAGAACTTTTTACGGTCATCATTCTTTGTGGCCATCAATGGGTTTGCATATATTTGCTTCTTCTGTCTCTTGCGGTGAGTCTGACACATTATACTGTATCTGTGTACTAAATATTGTGAATACCTACTTGAACTTTCCCAGGAAAATGTTTTAAAAGTATCTGGCATTGAATATTGGTCTCTTATCACTCTAAGATGTTTATGTGGGTTTCCAGAAGAAAGTATATGATTCACAAAGGAAGAGGCTCATTAGTTTTCTTACATTAGGTGTTATGATTTGATGATTAGGCACTGATATCAGTACAGGAAATTTTACTATACCGACTTGAATCTGCATCCCAGTTAAGCAGAGTCAGAAATATGTCTGCTGATCAATGTTCCTAAGTCACTCTAACAACATTCAACCTACATTTTATTTACACTCAAGCTTGTTATAATTTTTAATGCTGTTAGGATGTTTGTATTCATTGCCAACTTTGTTGTGAAGTAGAGGTGTGCTAGTTGTACTTTTCTATATCTTTCTGGAAAACCTGGCCTTTTTGCCTCTAATGATACCCCCAATGATACCCCCAAAGTTCATGATACCCTAACAGATGTCTGAAATGACTATTGCATCTATTTTTGCACAGAACAGATAGTTTTCTACATTAGATACAGTACAGGAATGATATTCAGAACTTGATAGCATATGTAGCACATTCGTAGGTGTAGCTATTGTACCTGGAATGTAAATATTTGATAGTGAGTTATAGAGTAAGAAGCTCTGTGTATCTAACAGTCAACATATTTATTCTGTATTGGTTATATTTAAGCAAGAAGGCCATTTTAATGAAACTTGTCAGGTGAAATTGAGACAGGCAGGGTTGCCTGTGATGAGGATGAGATAATCACTCTATAAACCTGTGCTATCTCAGGCTCAAAATGTGAACTTCTGTTGTAGGAAGGTGACTTTTTTGTTGATGTTCACAGACACAGTTTGGGGCACATCAACTTTGCCACCATCTCCTTCCTGCCAGGCTTCCTGGCTTCCTTGATGGCTATCTTTGTGGAGAGGGCATCCAGGCGCCCTCTGCTGGCCATTCATATTGCCAACATTGTAAGATGTCATGCACTATGCTTGCTGGAATATATGTGGTATCAAACTTTCAGGTGTTTTACATTATACAGGGTGTCCGTAAAGTCCCTCATAAAGTCTCAACAGCACCTCTTTCACAAACAGGATCCCTGAAACACACAAATGCAAAATGTGATTAAAAACTTTTATAAACACTGAATACAATAGAACAAATTTAAATAAAATATTTTTATCAATTGCATTAGTAATAAATTTTTGAAATGGTAAAGAGACTTTATGGACATCGTATACGATTTTATGCTTTAATTCAGTGTTGAAACCTGGGCAAATAATTAATGTTAGAAGTTGAACCGTTGCATGCTGTGTCTCAATGCCTGACACATGACAGTGCTAGATACTCAAAATCCTTTTTACTTATTATTTATTCATCTTTTTATTATTAGTTATAATTTTTAAACAGTAAAGTAAAGCTGTGAATGTAGGACTTCAAAATTAGGGATGATGAAATTCATTTTACAGGATGTGGTGAATAAATAACTCATTTTCTGTGCAATGTCCTGTGGCTAGGTTATCACTCTTCAACCCGGTAAAAATGAACTAGGCCATCAGTAGTGTATACTGTTGGCACCAGCGGTAGAGTTTAAGTTCACAGATCTATGGAAAAGGCACGCTGTATTGATGTTAATTCAGGCTGGCCACCATAGTTTCGATATTGCAAAGGGGTTTAAAGTGGATGACAGCTTTGTCAGAAAGGTTCGACGCGAGTTAGTTGCCTTCAAGTGCATACATTTGTATGAAAATAAATCAATTGCTTGGTCAATAAAATAACATTATGTAACCGTTTTGCATAAAAATTACGAAATTGAAAAAATCCATAACAATTTTATCACTGCTGTATATATAGAAATTCTGTTTCATATCACTGCTCCATTCTGGAGACTCGAAATAAGAAAGCCCATTGTTGCCGTCTCTCACTGACATGTGCTAGCTAGCCAGACATGAGTAATGACGCTCACTGAGTGTGCAGGGGACTGAATGTGCCTTCAGGGTATGGGAGGGCTACGGCTACGTACGGCCTGTGCGTCACGGCTCCGTGCTGCTCTTCAGCGCTGCAATGGCCATTCTAGGCTGGGCCTACCACTCCAAGCAGCACCAGCCACCGTCCTTCCTCGCCGCCTTGATCAAGTCAGCTACTGTTCTGCTTGCTGGTCTCTTGTTTTTTGGGTCAGATAAGATCCATAAGCTCTTCTAAAAAGCAAAGGATGTCCGCATCAGCATCCACTGGGCTTGGTGCTCGTCAGAGGCGTTTTCAACTACTGATCCAGGCTGAAAGTTGTAGTTGAAGTTACAGGATCATTTTTTGCGTGATGCCTAGTTTACACGAAATAACTAGCGTTACGTCTTCTAACCTCAAATTCCTCAGCTAGTCTTGTCCGTCATGTGTTGTGACGTGACAGGTATTAAAAAGTAATGTGATATCAAAGGGAGTTTTCTTCATTTTGTTCAGTATTCTGTTTGTTTCGGTTGACGCTTGTTTTTCTTGATCTATAACCCTTGTGTGGTGTTCATATTGTTGTTACTCAGCCAGTGTTTTTTGGGTCTGGTGGACCCGTTGCATTTTGTGGCTTTTAATGCCTCACAACCAAACACTTGTGTTAAAATACACAGCAGATGTTTACTTCATTCCAATTACATGCAACATTAAGAGTAAAAATGTTAGCAGTAAAAATGAAAACGGGACCCACAGACCCGGACACTTCATAAGGGTTAATATTGCGCTTTAATGGGCAGGTATTTTGTTGGCGCTGGTGAGTGTGGCACACGAGCTTCAACTTCCACCAGTACCTCCACACACTCTCGCCAGGTCTGTCTCTGCGGTATGGCTTGAGAATCTTTATTCCCCATGTATAATAATTACTCAAAAAGGTTATAATCATTTCCTCTCGCGATGTTTATTCATACATGCGGTGGTGGGTTTCCTCATACAATATTCATTGGTATTACGTTCATTTATTTACTCATGTAGTGCTCATTTTACTAGCATAATACTCATTTTACTTACACGATATTTGTTTCACTCGTGCGACATTCATTTTGCTTGTAGAGTATTCATTTTGCTAGTCGAAATCCAGTTTAAAAGGCTCTCATTTCAAACTCATAGATTTTTCAGAAGATAGGTTTGTTTGCAGTTTACTCTAAAAAAAATTGACATCTCTAAATTCAGTACGGATTTTTTATCTAAAAGAGTTGCAGATTCAGAAACGAACGGCCAACTTGCTCACTTAGCTTAGGTGCATTCGAATTAAACGGGTTAGTTTTTTTGCGTTTCTAAATTTGAGTTTATGCAGTGGCTCATCTGGGTTTCGTTCAGACTTATAGCTGGCACTCACTTTCAACTCTATCATTTCAATTATTGAACGCGTTGGAAAAATTATCTCTGAGTTCCACTCTGATAAGAACTTGCTGTCTACATTTAAACACTAATGTACGGTCCAAAGAAATCGAAAGAAAACTTTGTGCATCAAACTCTTTATGAAGTAAAGCTTGCGTGATCAGAACATTGTGGGAAAGTAAATTTCAATTTTAACGTTCGCTGCAGCTTGACGCACATGCGCGTCAAACTAGTCCCTTGCTGTGTACCGCTGTTGCACATGTGCGTCAAACTAGTCCCTTGCTGTGTACCGCTGTTGCACATGTGCGTCTTTTATTCCTTTAGATTAGAATAGAATGAGGCTATAGGAACGAACCATCTGGCCCATTCTTGGGTCGGATAATTACTTCGATAATTATTCGGTTGTTTACCCAAGTCCCATGCCGTATTTCTAGCCGCGTCAACCATGTCGGCAGCGAGATTCGAACCCGGGTCTTCCCGCTCGCAAGCAGATTCGCTCACCAGTCGACCAAGCTGGTGATGCGTTCAGTGACGTGTTATTTTATTCGGTAGCACTTCTGTGCTACTAATAGAACCAATAAAGCACGAAAAATTAAAATTTTAGTGCATTTCCTCGAGAAAATTATGGCGGCAAATAAATTCCAAGCGGCAGTGAACGTGTTATGTATCGTAGTAAATAGTATTTTCGTAAATTGTCTGACATGCTTGTTTAATCACAGCCCTCTTTCATTCAAAGCAGGGGTATCATCCTTCAGCGTATCTTACATACTCCTTTAGGGATCTGTATGATTATTAGACTACAAAGTGTGTATGCTAATGGTGTCTGTTCTCGTCAGTGTACTTTGGGTTCTGAATGGTAAACCAAGCTACTCATTCATCTTAGAATTAGCAACACTTGTTGCAGGTGACTGTCGTGATATTAGTTTTATAGTTTGGTAAATGCTTTCTTACCTTTTCTTTTCCTCATTCTCATATAAGGAAAAACGGACTTTTCGCGTAATTTATCTTGAGCACAAGTATTTTCAACTTTCAACGTTTTGTCTTGTTGGCATACTTCCTTCCAGTACACTGTTAAGCACAAACGGTGTTTAATAAACTTCTATATAATGATAATTTTTGTATGACGTGCAATACAGCCAGACCAGAATGCACTTGACATATTAAAGGTTGCATTTTCTACAATTTCAGAACATCTTTCGTGAGCTGTTGCAGCCCCGCCACACAAGCTGTCCCCACACTTCTCCTTGCCTGCTGTACGCTGCCAAGGTATTTTTCTGCTTTGGCTACTGAAAATAGAACACGGCACTAAAATATAGCGCATACAAACATGTATAGGGAGTGCAGAGTACATACACTGCAAGTGCACTGATATTCAAATTTCAATCTCTGACTTTGAAAAAGCGAACATCGTCCTGTCTCCTTATTTTGTATGGTTTCATGACGTTAGTGTAACGTAGTTATTTAATACCAGGTGTCAAAGTGCTTCTTGATTTAGTTTGAGAATCTAGTAATCTTTCTGACAAATTTCCTTGTTGCTAGCACTACAGTAATTATTGAATCGGTGTTTTTCTCTCATTTCCTTGCTCAACGCTAGGCGTTCAACAACACTAACTGAATGAAAGCCGTTCTGTAGAATGTCGAAAACGCGAACTCTTGCCTGCCGTTAATATTGATACTTTATGTTCTACTGCAAATCAGGAATCTTCTGGACTTCTACTGTAACTCACATTTGTAAGCAGTTATGTTCATCATCTGATTTTCATCCATTGTTGAACTCGTATTTTCTTCATGTATGGCTATATTTGTCGCTAACTGCTGCAGGCAGCAGCAGCAGGTGGCATCAAGGGCTTCTTGGGTAGCATAGCACTCAAGCTTCTTTCATCTGCGGCACGAAGCCCCGCCTCCTTGCTAAGCCCCGCTTCTCTGTCACGGGTGCTACTGAGTCCCGGTCACTTGCGTCTGGCGCTCTTTGTATCCTGGTTCAGCGGAATGTTCAGACTGGGGGCCTGTGGTGCCAGGAGGCTAAGGGGTGGAGATGACGCTTTCAATGGCGCCGTGGCCGGGGCTCTGGCTGCCCTCGGCATGTGGGTCTACCCTTCGTCCTCACTTGCTCTTTATACTGCCTGGAAGACCTTAGAGGCAAGTTGTCGTCCACTTTGTTCTCTAAATTGTGCAAAGTGGTGATTATTATCTAAGTGTTTCGACAAAAACAAGAATAGTAAATTATGCTGCCGATTTTTACGTAAATGACACTGAATTTAATGAAACAGACTCGTATTTAAATTTAGCTAACATTAAAAGTTGAATAAATTACAGTAAAACAGTAAACTAGAAAACAAGCATCAAGTTTGAAAAAATCGGAACACTCGGTTAAGTTTACGTTGTCAATAATTTAATGATAAAATTTGATTGCGTGTTAGTGACGTATCAATGATTACTACACGTTATGGCAACTTTGGAGTTAAAATACAACCGTTCTATAGTAAGCCCCCGATAGTTTCTATTACGCGTTAACAGTTGTATAAATATGAAGGGAAAATAGAACAGTATTATTTAATAATATTTGGGGTTAACGAGAGTAAGAGTTTACGTAGAATATACCAATAACTTTGAGGGAGTAGTTACCGAACTTTAAGTGTTGAAGTTTGTAGAGTAAAGGAGAAGAGTGGTATGATAAATGAAGAGCATATTATGAGCCTGAGAAGTAGTTCATGTAATGAATGAATGAGAGCAATAGGAGCGGAAGTGATTTGTGTAGTGTGAGTTTGGTGGTTGGAGGAAGTGAACTGAATTGTAAAGTGAAGTTGTGGGTATATCAGTAACATGGCAGGCGAAGGTGTTGCACATAATATCACTACCGAGGGAGGATTGGGATTTTATATTGCGCAAAAAAGGTTACTGCTAGGAAGTATAGTAAGCGCTGGACACGAATTGTACAGGGCGACACAAAAGTTATGACAAAAATATTGTTTTATGTAAATCTATGCGTAATTATACAAATTACATGAAAAGGAGTACATAGGATGCCAAAATTTACGAAGATGAGGCATGAAAATTTTTATTCAATGTTTCCTCATTTTCTCACAAGTTCTTTCAATCTCTTTGGAAATGCCTCAACAGCGTCACGTAGTATCTGTTCAGGTACTTTGATCTCTTCGCGCTTCAAAATTCGTTTCAATCTTTTCACTGATTAATGAACTTTTGTGCAAACTTTTCTCTCCAAAGTGGATCGTATTCAGAAGTACGTTGGATTGAGGTTTGGGCTAGAAGGTGGCCATTCTTACTGAGTTATGAATTCAGGAACATTGTAAGTCCTGTTACAGAAGTGAGTTGGTGCTCTATCTTGTTGAAATAGGAATTGTGCTCCGTGGAACATCCTTTCGCTCAAGTACTTTGCCACTGTTTCCTTTATATGCTCTTTGTAGTTTTGTGCATTGATTTGACTTCTTGTGGTACAAAATTAAGAGGAGTTTCCCCACTTACGGTCACTCGGCCAGAACATGACGAAAGCAAGTTTTTGAATTCGTCTGCCGAACGTTTCTAATATTTTCAGGTGTTGATTTAGTGTTTTTTGCAAGACTTTTATTATGGCGATTCTCATCTATGATAAAGGACAGAGTCAAGGCTATGGATTGTGAGCTGAGGAATTAATGCACGAGTTCTTGTGTTTTTTTTTATCGTTGTGAACGGGTCTTAGCCTGAGATATTTAAGTCCCATGTTTCTTTTTACTACCCGACGAACTGATTTTCTGAATACTTCTAGTTGTGCAGTCATTTTTCTCGTTGATCTTTGTAGATTTCTTGCAATCCTCGAGACAATCTTTTTCACATTTTTAGTCGTTGCACTTCGTAGACGACTTGTGTTGTTACCTTTCTTCCTACGAGTTTACTGAAAGCATTTGGTAGCCTGGTGGACAGGTCTGCGCCTAGTTTTTGATATTATGAAAGCTTGCATAATCTCACTCGGTGATTTTCCCACCTAGTGAAGGTCTACGATTGCCTTTCGTTTCTTTTCCATTGCTGTAAACAAAACGAGCCGCTTGAAAGTTATCTAAAAATGATTTAATCTGAAAGCTTAAATTTTAGCTATTGTTTTCTGGAAAAAATTGATAATGAGTTCAAATAGGAATAAAATATCAAAATAAGAACATCGGAACCATTGTGTCACCCTCTACAGCGTATTAGTAAATGATTGAAATATAATCAGTAGAACAAGTGAGTGATTCTGAAAGGAGTTGCAAACATGAGCACGTCTCGTAATGTTGTTGGAAACTAAGGTAGTGCATGGAATGTGAAATTGTTTTGTTGAATTTTAGGAATAATGATATAATAATAAGGAAGTAATTAAAACTGGGAAGAATGAGGGACGTCTGCAGAGATTAACTTCAATAATTTAGGGATGGCGAAAACGAAGTGAAAGAAAAAACACATGGGTTGGATGACTGCACAACCAAGTCTCTAAGAAAGGGGTGTCATTTTATTCCTTCGAATTGTTTTCGGTCGCGCACAGCCGTCGGAGCTAGTGTTGTGGTATAGTAGTTTATTTATTTTATGTTACTGTATCCAGGTTGTGTGCTGCATGGGTGTGGAGGCAGGGGTGCTGCCGGCCGTGCCCTACGCCACGGAGATCTTGTACAGCGTGATGACTGGTTATCTCTTCCACGCCTCTGCTATGCACCAGCAGTACATCAAGCCTTCTTACTGGAAGCTACTCGTTGATCTCACAGACAACAGGTAACTGGCTGGCCCTGCATGGACTTGCGGTAGTGGAATGATCTACTTTTCCACTCACTGATTCTGGAAAACAGTCAAATTTTTTACTGCCCGGACTGGGACACTTTAATGTTTTGTTGAAGCATAGAGGTTTTGTCATGTACCACAATAGTAGAGTTCAGTCTCATTAACGTGTTGTCACATTCCAAAATAGCGGAGTTCAGTCTCACTAACGTATTGTCACATTCCAGAATAGCGGAGTTCAACCGCCACCTGCTGTACCCTTACAAGATGGACAGCGCACACAACTTCGGCAACTACTGGCCGGACTACAACATTGACCACCTTTCCAACTCTTTTAAAGAGGCGTTTCCTCTGGGTCTCGCTTCCATACCTACCTAAGTCATGGGCGGTCACTAATGCTCTCTTGTACTGCATCTTCCATGCCTCCATGAGCTGCAGACAGTCAGTTATGCTCTCTTGTACTGCATCTTCCATGCCTTCATGAACCATGGACAGTTAGTTTTGCTCTCTTATACTGCATCTTCCTTTTAATTTCACACTAGGTGGACTGCAAACTCGGCTGTACGTAACGCAAGCAAGTAATGAAACTGGGTAGGGAGAAGTTAATCCATTCTATCCCATTGTGATGAATGAAATCGTTTGATTTAATTCTTGCACAGGCTTGCTCACAATATACTTCCTATAATTGAAAGATACTATAGCTTAAATTTTGTTACCATCTTTTATATTTCGATATGCGTTACTATAGTTATTGACCTTTCAGTGGTTGTGAACCGTTTCTTAAATCATTTGACCATTATTTATGAATTTCTTTTATGTCTCAAGTACCAGGTATATTTGTGCACGTTTGCTTGTGTGAGTGAGCAGTGCGCTATTGATGAATACATTGGTCAGAGAGTTGTAAACTCTTGCAAATCTCAAAATTTTAATTTTCTTCGACACCCCCAGCGCTTCTAGCGCCACTTGCTGCAGGGATCTGTTATGCATAACATGCATTCTCCAATTTTCTTGGGCCCTGCTCTCATAGGGGCGAGCCATTTGTCATGTTACGTTATTTTTAAAAAAAAGGGTGGACTTTCTGTTTTCCTCTTAAGTGTTCGTATTTTAGATTTCTCTAGCATTTTTAAATGTTGAAAGTTCATGCTTGTACCTGTAATGTTTGACTCATACTCGAACGAACCAAGTCACTTCTACTACACCGGACGCTGCATTGATTTCTCGAGTACAGTCTACATCTCGCTTTTTTCGAATGGGTTCACTGGATAAAACCTTGACATGTATAACTTAGCGACTTCCCTTTCATTTCTTGATACATTTTTTGTCGTTCTACTTCAGTGTTTCAAAATTTTTTCAATCACCGCCTACTTAGGACACTATTTGATTTTCCACCCCCCCTAATGATTATATTACTGTATATTATACAGAAATATACCCCCATTCAAGGCGTACCCTCCTACCGCCCCCTTTCATTTCCTCAACGCCCCCAGGGGGGCGGTACGGACCACATTGAGAAACACTGTTTTACTTGTTACTTGAATTGATGCTCTCTGTTTTGGTGTACGTGGATGTTCAGATATGGTTTCCTGCTTTTTAATTCTTTAAAATACTTGCATTTATTATATCCTGTATTTTTAATGAAATCTGTATGTTCGTTTTTCAGGAGAGGCTTAGCTGTTCTCTGAGAACACAATTTAAATGGATGTGTAGCTAGATTTAAGTGTCTATGTTGACAGATTCAATAAATTTTACACAAATTATAATTCTGGGACGCAAGTTGAAAAATTTTATGCTAATTCTTATCCTGATACCAAAGCAAGTGTTAGTGCCTAAACTTTTGTTAAGTCATAATTTTACGATAAGATATTGTTTTTATCAGAGTTGTGACCGCTATTTTACTGATTTAAACTACATTTTGTGCGTGTCTTACAACAGGCTACGTGCCACAATTGAAGGGTGGAAAGCACTAGTGGACTACTTGCATTTTTTCCCACAGGAGAAAATGCAAGTTGTCCACTAGTGCTGTCCACCCTTCATATAGTAAACTACTGGATCGTAATCGCCTCTGTCAGCGCTGTGTTAGCGACAGCACGGGAGTGGACTACTTGCATTTTTTCCCGTGGAAAATAAATTATATTTACCATGGGAAAAAATGCAAGTAGTCCACTAGTGCTTTCCACCCTTCAATTCATTGACGACTTGACAGCTTGAGCTTTGAGTGCGAATTTAGTACTGTTACAAAACGCATTTAATAGTTTAGAGAATTCCTTCAGAAAAGTTGTGTAAATTCACACCTATGCTTCTTCTCTGTTGGATATTTGTCTGGTTTGAGAGTGAGAATGTACGAGGAACTGCAATGTTTGTGAGTATTTCTGCTGTACAAAATTTAGATTTTTTCATTTTGGTCAACCCAAAATATTACGTTATGTGTGTCCAACTTTATTCATTTATGACATTTATTAACACATTCATTGCGGTTGCCTTGCCGGTACAAATCTTTACTTTGTACATACAGTCACTAGAAAGCTTCGAAAAAATTACAGAACCTAACTCAATGAATGTGTTAAGTTTGGGTTGTATGTGGGCAATCGTTTTTGTTGTTGTTAATCTATTTGTGGTATTCTGGTACTTCAAATCTTTCTGTCCTAGCGTTTATAGAAGCATATTTTATATCCAGTACATTATTATACAAAGATACATAAATGCACTTGAAGGAAGACCTAACTAATTTTAATGTTACTCATCGTGTGTAATACTGTGAGATAGCGTGACTTGTGAACACGCTGCTGCTTTTATCTTTTGCATCACAGCATAGTACCACAGAATTTTGCTCTTTCTTGACCTCTTTCAATTTTTTTTTTTGCTCTACTTTTTCGTACCCCATGTGCACGGTGTAAACTGAGGACGCTCTTGTAAAGCCTCCTGGATGAGCAAATATTGATGTGATAATCGCCTTAATGGAGTGGAAACTCTGCTTAATCCGAGTAAGATAGTAATGCTAAAGACGAGGATGTTTTCAACCAGTACTTAATTAGTTGTTTTCACGCCTGACTATACGATCATCTATGGTGTTTCACATCCCAGCGTCGCTCTGACCGTTTGCTGGAATCGTGATGTTTGTTATTGATGAGATGCTTTTTAGTGTTCAGGCGATGCTGCGGAACCAGATTTCTCGATGAGAATTGATCTTGTTTCGATCTGGACGCCTAGCTCACGTGTCAAGTCTCGCAACGGGAGGGGCGGTCGAGCTACGAGTGTCTGGTTGTGTACTTGTCTTAAAATGGTGTTTTAGCTCATTGTCTGTAAGATTTTTGACTACAAGTAGGTCTTCTCTTACCAATTCTTGCTGAGACGCGGTGTCGAGTACCACTCTCATAGTTACGTTTGAAAGTTACCTCAAGTAATACTCCTCTGAGATTTGTGCCATAACCGTTGTGTTTCATTATTATAATCATTGCTTGTCCAGTTTACTATTCCTCACACTCTTACCTCCTTTATGTTGGCCATTAAGTTGAGGATTGTCTTTTGGAACGCGTGCTGATCGATTAGTCCCGTTACTCTGTCTGGCATCAATTAATATAAGTTCAATTTCCGTATGATTGTCCTTATTGCTCTAACACAAATTAAGCAAAACGTTTTATGTGGATATGTAATACTTGTAATATTATAGCTAGCTAGGCTTTTTGTTACTTCACGTTCTTGATATGTGTGATGATGTGCAGCCTGTTGGAGCCAGCTTTAAAAAACTGTACCAACGAACAGAGACAATTTGCGATTCTCAGCACCAGTTCAATGGCGTTGCGCTCTAACGAAGGATCACAATATAAAGCTGAAAGTGCATAATAGAATAATATTCTTACGATTTCATTCACGTTCTTGACAACTTGATTTACTGTCAATTTTGTCCGTAATGGTTGTGGAGAAAACGACCACATTGTACGATATTTTTCAGTATTTCTTGTGTATATTTGAGCGTTGGTTACTGTTTGATATTTTTTTAGCTATCAAAGAACTTACAATTTTACTTAATACGACCTCTACCTCAAAGACTAGCCCTGTCATATTCAACTCATGTCTTCTGATCAATCTGTGTTTTTGACATTTAGCAGAATTTGCTATCCCGTGGACGCGATTGTGAAACTTACTCCCTAAATTCGTGATTTATTCCTGTAATGCAGTTTCCTGATCTGCAGTGCCAGCAGGCTCTTCCTCTTCACATTTTGGACTTGTGTCGGGTGAGTGTTCATCGATGATTTTAGTTTCCCTTCATCTTACTTTCAAACCTTTGTGTTCCTTAAATGAATCCTATACTGCGTACTGCACTCAAGGCTGTCCTGGTAATGGAGCCTGCTGTGGATCTAAATTACTGGTTATAGAAGCTCATATTTCATTGCCTTACTGCCGTGTGGAGGACACAAATGTTCGAGTGATCTCTGGCTCTATGTATTCACTTTTGTTCCTAAATTGTTAGCATTTTTTGTTTTTCCATAGAGAAAGAGGATGAAAATTAAATTTAATGCCAAAAAAATTTTTTTTCACTGAATGCAGAATTAATTTCAATATTTTTACCAACATTGTCTTTTTACATTCAACATGAATGTTCTATCGTTACTCTTCTTAACTTCGTAAAGTCGCAAATGAGCAGAATTTTTTTCTGTTAGCTACGAATGAAGCCAACCTCGTATTTTAAACCTTAATCCATTGATATTATAATTTTCTGATTATGAGGTACTTAACACGTTAAGTGCGATACGACCCACCGGTGGGTCGCTCAGGTTAGGTTCTGTAATTTTTTCAAAGCTTTCTAGTGACTGTGTGTACAAAGTAAAGATTTGCACCGGCTAGACAATCGCACTCAACGTGTTAAGAAATGAAAACTCATCGAACACGAACTCTGTTATTGCGGTTCTGATTGTGGTCATGTATCCATTCATTTTTTTCACTAACAGCACAGCTATATCATAATTTTCAATTTACAGATCCGTTCATTAAAATCTTTATTACTGTTAGACTCCTCCCACATTGTGTTCGAATCTCATGTGTATTCCGGCATTTCGGACAGAAAATTCCAATCAAGGAGCGTTGTTCATGGTAGTTCTGAATTGAAAGTCTGCTCATGGAACTGTCCAGGAAACATCAAACCTGTGCAGCAATGATCTGATGTATTCACGCACCTCAAGTGAGCAGGATAATATCGATGCAGCCAAGTGCATTTTAAATTCCTTTGCACTTGTTGACGGCTTATATACTTCGCCCTCCAGTAATGCTCTGAATGTGACTGTCTTTCAGAGTGTCTTGGATACCAAACGCTCCTCGAATGACTAGTGAAGTCCTGGAACTGCACTCGATGGTATGTGCAGTGTATGCGTTTCCTCTTCATTAGCATTCCATGAGGTTGCACTGGTCATTAAAACTACGTGAAATGTGGCTACCAGTTACGACACCATCCTGATAGCTTTGATACTTACCCCATTTACTCAAAGATGCGTGACTGTAAAACTTAAGTGACTATCTCCTGATACCGTGTGTCACTGCTGAGATCGCTTGTAGTTGCCATGGTGAAACCAGGAATATAATAATAATGGTATGGTCATTCATTGCAAAATCAAACATCTTACAGGAGTCTATAAGTTTCTTATTTCCGAGTTACTTAAGTACCTTTATGTTGTCTACTGTCTCGTCCGTCGGATGACCGCAAATATTCCCTTTACTCGTATAAACGTGTCTTTGTTTCTATTTCTCACATTTTGCTTCACAATTTCGTCTCGTGATGTTGAAGCTGCTTTACTACACCGGCTGTAGCAGGTTGTGATAACCTAGACATTCAAGCTTTGTTCTTCTGTGGTGTTGGATGAAACGAGTGATCTTTTTGAGCAGAAGTAGCTGTTAAATATTGAGCATGGAAATATTACAATCCGAGGAATATTTTTATTTTGTCTTGCAAAGTACACTTCTGCAGCTTATCAAACAGAATTCATAGTTGGTGGTGTGTTTATCATTATCGAAGTTTCTTCCATTTATCGCTATTTAATAACAAGAACACATTCTATATTTATGTTCGGTAATAGTTGTTCAACAAGCGAAGAAAACCCCATTCCAACTTTATTTTTACGTTTATTCTTAAGTACACTATGCCGATATTCGTGGAAATGGTGTAAGAAATGCCTATTTTGTTTACGAAATACTGTTACACTTTTAATAAAGGTTTATATTACTTGTTGATTACTCTTTATTACCGCCCATATTATCCCCCAGGGGGGTGCTGCTCTATGTTTGCGCACCTAAGAGAAGTTGCGGTTCTCTGGGATTCCTGAACTCGCTCCGTGCCTCACTTTATAAATAAGCTTATTGTTTTCCTGTGTCCTATGCAAGCAGTTCGTGTCATGTGCGATTACTTTCCGTATTTATTATAAGAATAGTGGAATTTAATTCTGATATTCTGGCAGGATTCTTTCACAGGTTTAATGCACACGTGATGTTTTGTTCAAGTTTCACCGTACTTTGAGCGGAGAACGGTGCGCTGGTACCAGTGTGTTGGCAATTATTATTGCAAATCAAAACTTTGAACTATCCATCAAGACCATCTCAAGTTGCTCGAGTCCCCGTGAACAGTACGTACTTCATGTCGAGCTGCTCATTTATTCTAGCTCATTTAAGTCAAATTCATGGGCCTTGTCAATGGAGGGTTTTTTCTGAAAACTTTACCGTTACTGAATTTAGGACGCTGTTTAGCGTAGCTTTTGAAATTTTAAACTTTACCACATCCATATATTCTCTTTGTGGTACATCATGATTGTTACAAGTCTTGACTCTTCAATTTATTCAAATTGCACGTCATCAAAACTTTCATTTTGCCTCAATATGACTAACTTTCGAGGTGAAAGCTTCAAAGATCTTTGGATCGTTCCAACTTGGCGGTCTTAAATTTTTACAATATTAGGAGGTGTTACTTCAGCAGTTTCCTTAATTGCTGTCTTTTTGGCTTCAGCAAGTTCTGGAGTAGGCCTTTCCCTTTTGAAAAATAAACTTTACAAACGAATACCTTGATTCACTTCATAAACAGAAGTAAAGAAGGAATGAATAATTCACTCCTGAGATCAATTAATATGAAATGTTAACTTATGTTATCATAAACTTATGCAATTTTTTGATTAACTATGAATAATATGTCTGCGAAAAACTTAATTACAAAAATAAATTTGACTCAGCATGGGTCACTTTGGTTAATTTTGACAAAGTTGTGAAGTAGTGGTAATTAGGCTTCTGTTCTCTTTGTTTCGTGTCAGAAGCCGATATTTCCTCTAGCTCGGATATCTTCTTTTTGTTTTACTTCTTCTCTTCAAGTTTTTATTTCTTTCAGATATACGAGCAACCTGTTTAACAAATAGTAGCGATCTGTTCCAACAGATAAAAGTTACCTGTTTCATAAATAGTAGCAGACTGTTTGAACAGAGACTTCAAAGTTCAGTAGTGTTGTCTGAATAAGCTTAGCTGAGTTGCGTTCAGAAGGTAATCTTAATTCAATAGAGGTGGTGGTGTGAAACATTGCATGTAATAATTTTCAATGAGAGACTTTCATTTTCCCGCAGCTTATATGTTTGTGTTTAATCGCAACCACGCATTATAAATATTCTCGGGAAAGATACTCTTCATTTTTATATTTTTTAAATGTTATTGTATAAAATTTAGTAAAAAAAAGCTGAAGAGAAAAGCGCTCATTATCAACTTAAGATTCTCATGCTAATTATATGAAATGGTAATCGATATAAAGTGATAATCACGACTTGGTGATCGTTACGTCCAAATATCGACAGATGTTTAGCTACGTACGGGCTCTTCGTTTCGTGAACAATCGCCTTTTGTGCAAAGCGGTAAGTTTTTTTCATTTCTAATAGTGTTGGTCGTTTTGTTCTTTAATTGTTATTTGTTCATGTGCTGAGACTCGTTTGTTTTTATGAGTACAAATACTGGTAGGAAAATTGATTAATTTCTGTACGATTTCGTTTTGATTGATTTTTAGTTTTGGTTTTAGGATTATTTGCAATATTTTTGTTCTTATTAGAAATAAAAGTTTTGGATTCTAGGTGTACGTTACACAATGTCGATGAATTTGGTCATAGACCGAATTTTTTTTGTCATTTTCGATGAATTTTGTCAAAGATGTTGAACCGTTCTCTTAAATATTTCGCGTTCTGAATAGTTCTCTCTGTATAAGTTACCATAACTACTCTTTTTTTGCCTCATGGTCTCTTAGCGTTAGTAATATCTAAATTTCTGTAATGTAAGGAAAGCTTCTCATTCCAGCTGCACACGATGAAGATCTCGGAGGAGCAACTGGCACTGGTACTGCGTCCGTCCGTGCTGCGGTTATCGGCCATTTTTGCACGGCACCAACACGAACTGAGGGTGGCAGGGGGCGCAGTCAGGGACCTCCTGAGGGGCCTTGTTCCCCACGACTTAGACTTTGCCACCACCGCTACTCCTGATGAGATGAAAAAGATGTTCGAGGAGGAAGGTGTGCGCATGATCAACGAGACAGGTGAGAAGCATGGCACTGTCACGGCTAGGATAGAGGATGAAAATTTCGAGTGCACTACACTTAGGATTGACATCAAGACGGACGGGCGGCACGCGGTGGTGCGTTTCACTAAAGACTGGTACTTGGATTCCAACCGCAGAGACTTGACCATCAACTCCATGTTCCTCGGCATGGATGGAACAGTGTACGATTACTTCAACGGCAAGCAACACCTCGATGAGCGACGAGTGGAGTTTGTAGGAGATCCTGACAAGCGTATCCAAGAAGATTATCTACGGATTTTGCGCTACTTTAGGTTCTACGGACGCATTGCTAAATCTTCAGACGGCCACTCGGCCTCTGTGCTCGAGTGCATCACTAGGAATGCTGAAGGTCTGGCTCGAATTTCTGGTGAGCGCATTTGGTCAGAATTGCAGAAAATCATCGTTGGGAATTATGGTGGGCAACTCGTGCAGAAGATGATCGACTGTAACTTAGGTCCACACATTGGTTTGCCTGACGATTTTTCTGGGAGTGAATGTAGGAGTTTGTGTGATCGGTGCTCGGCTTGTGGTATCGATCCTCATGCCTTGCAGCCTATGACCATCCTTGCTGCTGGCTTCAACAACGTCGACGATGCCTTCAACTTCATAGCGCGTGTCAAGTGCTCTAAGAAAGAGCGTGAGCTGCTTGTTTTCATTCTTGATCATCGGGGGGCTGTGATTGCGACAAAAGACATCAAAATCCTCCAAGATTTGTTGGCTGATATGGTGATCGATCAAAAAGTGTCCGAAAAGTTAGCCAGAAATCGTCTTGAAGAGCTGCTGAAGTACGCATGCCAGATGAAACTTTTAGAAGATTTGAACTCCTGGAATCTGCCAGCATTTCCCGTTGTTGGTGGTGTTCTAGTCTCCAGACTAGACGATAAAAGGAAAACGAGGCTGGTTACCAAAGAATTGTTTGAACTATGGAAACAGTCCAATTTTTCGGCAACTCAGGATGAGCTTCTTTTGCACGTTGATGAGATACAAGCAAATATAAAGCTAGTTAGTAAGGGTAAAAAGAAGTAACTATTGTGTTCAAAAATGCTTGATGATCATCAGTAAATAAGAAGGTGCCTCGGCCTTTTATTATTCTTTTGTTTTTGTTTTAAAATCAAAATCGCATTAAATCAGTAATCAAAACTAGTATCTTCTTTTCTGATCATATACGATGAAACATTCGCTAATAACACTACGTAAGTAGGCAGGCTCAAGGAAACTATTCTTTAGCTTATCTTGAGGTCTTAACTGTTTCAAGTCTGGTGTACATTTCATACCTTCGAAGAGGTCATGTTTTAATATTTGGTTCTAAAGGAAGCATACGACTTTTTAAAATTGAGTTCCTGCGCTGCACAGCAGCTCAAAATTTGTCCCCCCCATCGTAAATGTAAGGGAATATCCCTTTGAATTTATGAATTTTTGACATGTTACACATTTCTTTTTATCAAAAGTATGAGCCTAGAAAGGTTGATGCTCCTCAGAAGACTCTACCACCTCCCAGTGTATCGTAACTACTCAGCAGAACAACGGTAGTCAGTTATCGGATCAATAGGCCTGATGTTTCCTGTTTTTCAGTGTTTAACTTTTTCAGTGGCGATGCCTGCCTACCCTTCTAACCATTTTCGACTAGTTTTTTTTTTCTTTTTGCCTCACGTTTTCAGCTCCTTGAGGTGCTGAAGCTGCCTCTTTTGTCTGTATTTGTGAACTGTCTCAACTAAAGTTCCGAATCTTGATTACCTAGAAGGGGGACACTAGAAACGTTTTTGAGTTAAGCCCTGGGTAATATAAAAAACATGAATGTAAATTTCGTAACAACTGAAACACTTTTTCTCCAAAACGTTGCACTGGCATATTACAGGAATAGGGTTCTTGAAGGCTGAAATGAAACGATGAATGTATGAATGAAAAACTTGTACATTCGCATGCAATATATTTATGACTTCTTCCTATATGATATTTTTGTCTCTATGGATAATATCAATAGATTTTGAAAGCTTAGTTGTAATATATGAAATATGCTTCTTTGAAGTTATTTTTCGTCGATGTTTATTCCAAGAAATTCAGAGGACCAAGTTTCTTCATAGTAGCCTCTACTGATCTTGATGCTCGCATGCGATGCCCTTCATTTTAAATGTATTTTGTTTTACTGATGCATGTTTTTGCTTTCAGCCATATTCAGGCTTTTTGTAGTTTAGCTTATTGTGTTTGAATTTACATTAATGTTCAGTTTGGGAGAACTCATAAAGAGTGCTTTACTCAGTAATAAGTAAAACGATGAAAAAATGAAGTATATTTGATTGTATATTGATATAAAAGAATATGTAAATCAATTGTTCTAGCCAGGCAACTCCATGGCTGACGTGAACGTATTCAAATTGATTGTTATTTGATAACCCAAAATTTAATTTATCAAAGTGTTCACCGAAATATTGTATTATACGTTCATTTGACTCAAGAAGAAGAAAATGCGGAGGACAAATCAGTAGTTTGTATTATCGTATATTAGTTTAGTACATATTTACGATCACCTTCATGAAAAGCTGGAAACTGCTTTCGTTAATAAATCTGATAGTCCCTCTAGAACCTATGATAGGAAACTTTATTAGAGAACTGATGAGTGCTGAACCCATTTTGAAAGACCTTGTTATGGGAAAGAAACTTTAAAAATGTAACTACCATTAAACTAGTGCAAGTTAACGTGTTAGGCTCGTTTTCATATAATTGTGATGGGAATGTAGACATCAATTGACCAAGTAGGATGTATTTTCATGCTATCATTAGTGGCACTCGTACATCTCTCCGGAGGTGTCCCCAAAAACTTTCTCAGCTCTACATGGTGGCAAGGCTTCGTGCTTTTTGGGTGTGACAAGTAAGGTTCATGTGCTGAAACTGGCGAGACATCGATGCTTATCAAACTGAATCTTAACCGAGTTTCACTGTGATAATCGCCTTAATTCAAGTGGAAACATTGCTTGTTTCTTAAAAATAACATTGAATTTAATACTCGAGGTTAGTGTTTCTTTCAATATTCTTCAAACGAAGTGAACAGCTGAGACCATCAACAAGAGTTGCTACAGGTCAAGGAACACTTGCATATTTTTTACTAACTTCATTTCATTTACCTTAGTTTACAAGTGAATGATAATTTGATTGCTTCATATATATTTTAATTTGGCGTTCCTTTGCTCCAGTTGGTGATTTGGGCAATTCGTACTATTATAAAAATTGTATTCAGCAAAATTCCAACGAAACCAAGAGTATTATTGTCCAGAATTACGCGTTATTCAAGCGACGTGATGCACTTCATGATCAATCATCCCGTGGTGAGTATACTTCGTAATTATTGTACTTGTCCTTGACTTTATAGATGATTATAGAAAGATGATTTGACAAACCATCGTATTAAATTTGAACAAGTGCTTTAGCATTCTATGCAACTAATCTAACGTCATGTGTTTCAGCTGCAAGAAATGCTGTCGGCGAAGTGCTGCACAGAAAAATCTGTGGGTCTGGGTTTCGCGCTGTACTCTTCGCTGTGTGAAGGTTAGTCGTGTGTTTTCCGTATGCCTGCACAGCTCTTTTTCTTACCCTAAAACTCCTTAATATTTTCATAATGAATCAAGTTAGAGAGCCCTGTATAAACACTGAATTAAATAGGATCCCCATATAACTGAATTGAACAATATCCCTGTGCAATGATTGAATTAAATAAGATTCTTAAATATTAATTGAGTTTAAGCAGAACCTTATGTAATCATTTACTTAAACCAAAGCCTTGTATAATTGAATCAAGTAAATTCACTATATATTTATTAAATTAAATAAATTCCCTGTATAATGATTGAATGTGAATAAACTAGATCCCATATAATGATGGAATTAAACAAAATAGCTGTATGATGATTCAATCAAATAAGAACCGTTCATAATGATTGAATTAAATGAGAGCTGATATTATGATATGATATTGCTTTATTTTTCGGG
The DNA here is from genome assembly GCA_006783055.1 of Trinorchestia longiramus. Lineage (NCBI taxonomy): Eukaryota > Metazoa > Arthropoda > Malacostraca > Amphipoda > Talitridae > Trinorchestia > Trinorchestia longiramus. Next base: position 51,246 of record VCRD01001478.1, on the reverse strand, counting down.
CTAGACTGATGATGAACTGACTGAGGCTGGTCGGCCCTTAATTACAAGTAATTTTAATGAACTGCGTTAATCAACTGATGTGAAATTTCCAAGTGTTTGACTACTGCCTCAAAGCTTTCAGAAAATTGCTTTGGGTCCAAGACTTTTATTCTAATATATACCTCATATTTTGTGAAACTTTGATTTGTGGACATCGTGGCCTCCAGGCGATTGTCCTTGAGTCTGAATCTTGAGATTTAACGCTCCTCCAGGAATATATAGTATTTTTTAACCCACTCAGGGAGATATTACTGGTACATACTGTGCTTGGCGGTGTAGTTTGGGGAATTAGCGCTCTCCAAAGGTTTTTCTTGCGTTTGGGAAATTAACGATCTTCAGGGGTTTTTCTTGCGTTTGAGAAATTAACGATCTTCAGGGGTTTTTCTTGCGTTTGAGGAATTAACGATCTTCAGGTGTTTTTTCTTGCGTTTGAGGAATTAACGATCTTCAGGGGTTTTTCTTGCGTTTGAGGAATTAACGATCTTCAGGGGTTTTTCTTGCGTTTGAGGAATTAACGGTCTTCAGGGGTTTTTCTTGCGTTTGAGGAATTAACGGTCTTCAGTGGTTTTTCTTGCGTTTGAGGAATTAACGGTCTTCAGGGGTTTTTCTTGCGTTTGAGGAATGAACGGTCTTCAGGGGTTTTTCTTGCGTTTGAGGAATGAACGGTCTTCAGGGTTTCTTCATACAGTCAACCGCCGAATTAGATTTGTTTACAACAGGTATTGTAGGTAGAGTTTGGTAGTCAGGGAAGCTTTGTCTTACATTTTCTATTACTTCTTGCTGTCTCTCTCGTAAACGGCTTGTTTCTATTACCTTATTCTATTTGTGAGGAAATCTGCTGGCGCTTCTAGCAACCAACTTCCTACACGAATGTCTTCTGACAAGCTAGCTGTTTACTTCATTCATGAATTTTTGTCTCTTTAAATTGCTCTCTGACTCTGACAACACCCTTTTGAAGAACAAAGCATTTTGAATTCCTGTGGATAATCGTACATGAATGAAAGATTTTGTCATCAGGAGAAAAGCTTGAAAATTACTTCATAAAATATAGTTCAAACTTGAAGCTTCAGTATTAAAGCATACAAGATAAAGTCTTAAACCAAATAGAGCTTGGGAATTGTCACAAATGGCTATTCTTAATGTAAATATGATCTATATTGAAAAATATTTAATTCAGAATGTAGAAAATCAGGTATGCTCGAGAATTTCATAAGCTTTGAATTGTCTCTATGAAAAGATATTGAGAATTCATATTGCTAATCTCAGAGTATATCTTCACTTTAAACTTCTCTGTACATCACTGTTTATGTGAACATTTGATTTAGATTGAACTTGAATTCAAATGACGGAGTCTTGATCAAGCGCAACTTCATTGATAACTTGATGCTTCATGAATTTAAATTAGTAAAAACTTATTTTAATACGTAGTGTAATGGCTAAAATTTGGCCTTAAGAAGAGTTAGGAGGCATGAAGAGAAACGAGAATATCCTAACGCGTTTGTAATGAGGAAGAACTCGCGTTTGCGACTACTGTTGACCTGTTGTATTTTGTTTCCACTGATTCCTTCAATCATGGCATGTTATCTACGTATAGCATACCACCAGCTTTGTCGACTGGTGAGCGAATCTGCTTGCGAGCGGAAAGACCCGGGTTCGAATCCCGCTGCCGACATGGTTGACGCGGCTAGAAATACGGCATGGGACTTGGGTAAAACAACCGAATAATTATCGAAGTAATTATCCGACCCAAGAATGGTCCAGAAGGCTCGTTCCTATAGCCTCATTCTATTCTATTCTATTCTATTCTAATCATTTATTTGGTGATTGAAGGTTATCGCTTGGGGCATCTTGGCTGGCGCTGCGACCGAGCCCTGAACCTCATCTACGTCGTTACAAGCAGCAGTGAGGCACTGCAGACGAGCCCGCCCTCCGTAGTGTTTGACGGAGGTCTCAGTATGGCTTCGAAGAGGTCCAAGACACATCCTCAAAATGAACAGAAAAAATTCGCTGGATTGGAGCTCCCTCAGGAAAATTCTCAATCTGCGACGAGTTGTAACAAAGTTGAAAAAAACAAACGCGAAGACTGTAAAACTTCCAAAGGTGAAAATTCGAAGTGTCTTGAAAAGCAAGTTTCTGCAGTAAGTTCAAAACTGACGCAGTCTAACAGTCCTACAGGAAATGAATCTCATACTGACTGTGCGTCTTCAAGCGAGGCCAGCAAAAGTGAGGACTCTGTGACGGCGGAAGTAAAAGTTGCAATTAAACTACCTGAAGACAAGTTTGTTCAAGAAGCCACGCTGGATGACGAACACATTGCCTGTGAAGTGGACGAGTGTGTTGAACTGGTCTGCGTTCCCGTGTTATGCGACTTGTATCTGGAAGATAGTTTTTTGCAGCGTCTACACAGCATGGTGAAGCAAATGTACCCTCATGCAGAGTGAGTGCTGGTTTCCTCAGCGTAGGAAATTTCTAAGGAAAATAATTAATGTTCAGTTTATATTACTCATAATGGGAATTATTCGTTTAAATGACTCCAAGATAGAGACAGAAAATGTCTTCATTCGTTGGTTCGTGAACAGACATTATCATTGATTGATCAATTAACTCTTTTGCGATGAAAATGACCATACGGTCCTCTTTTACGGTCTTTGGGAGAATTGTTCTAATAATTAAACAGTGAGCAATATGAGGTTGCTACTAGGTTTAAAGGCGGCGGTATGTTACAGCGTCGTTCTTTTGGCTGCCTGGCTCTCAGCGTGCTTCCTTGCATCAGTGTACAGACGGTCTTTGTGAGGTTAGACGTACAAACTAGAAAAAAAATTGGTCGCTAAAGGGTTAATGAACAGATTTTCATTGAAGGATTGATGATCAGAGCATGTCTTCATACTGAGCCAAAAGACATGAGAAAAGAGAATAGGTTCTGGTGGTCTCATTGCCTGGGTTTTTTATTTTGTGTAGCGTCTATGCTCTCAGGAAGTATCCTTCCATATTTTGAGATGATCTTGCCGTTACTGTTAAAAGTAATGGTAGTCTCACATTAGTCAGCAGTAAGTTCAAGTTTTCCCTCGACTGATTTTAGATTGTAAATATTGAGGGAATATACTCGTATAATAGTTTTAATAATTAATGTGCGCTTGGTTTTGAGTAGCTAGTGTTGTTTGTATTGACGTGTTCGAACAATATCAATGCACTTGAAACCAGTGATATTTACATTGAAGTTCTCGTAATGTTGTATCATAGATTAACACGTTGCCTCCGATTGCCTGATTGGTGTAAAACTTCACTTTGTACGCATAGTCACTAGAAGGATCTGAAAAAATTACAGAACCTAACCTAAGTGGTACACATACTTACCACTTCGGAGTCAACGTGTTAAAGGATATCACGCGCACGGGGTGTCATGCATCAAGCCTTTTTATCTCGAGGACTTACTTTCCTTACAAATATCTAATTTCTTACCGCCGAATCAGCGAGTTTACTTTCAGTTGTCATTAGGTCATATTTTTCTATCTTTTCTATTTCTCCCCCAGCTGTGCGACTGGTACACAGTCGGGCGAGTATCCTCGGAAATGTATTAAGTAATTGAATCTTGATCCTGCCAGAAAATGTTTCAAGTAGTTTATTCTTGATACATACTATCACTATTGAACGCTACTGTGCTGACAATACCGATTATTGCATTTCAAATATCGTATATGAAATCCCTTCAATAGGCATCAAATGTAATGAGTGCACTATTTTGCTCTGTGCATTGCGAAACTGGGATTCGGCGAGGTTGAAAACCGGTGATAGGAAGGCGCTTTCTGTTATCCTACCTCTCTCCACACCACACCGTGATTCACAATTAACCTTTTTGTCAGCGGAAAAGATCTTTTGTCTCTGTGATGCCTGGTCATTGTGCTATTTGCTACACTCTACTTCTGGTATTTTATTATGATGAAAGAAACAATAATAATTTGGCTTATAAATATTTTACTGTTTCATGTTTTAGTTTATACATGCAATCACTTTTTGTGACACTTGATGCACTTTACAGATTGAGCTTGGTGCCCATGGATCGTTGGAGGGTCCTTGGCAACTACACTGTCACTCCTGGCATCGATGACTCTGGTGACGTTGCTTCTTCCCCGACCAATCAGACTATCCAAAAGTCAACTGAACAAACTTTGAAAGGCAACACAAGTGCAGATGCTGACATCCAAACTCCGTCATAAAGGTTAGTTTCTTTTCTAGAAGCTTACATCATGAATGCTCGTTGCGATAGCGAGCAATCCGTAGAAAAAGAAAATCCTTATAACAAAGAACCGGAAAAACAAACCGAAGACAGGAATATTAATTCGAAGTTTATTGATAACTAGGGGAAGCTGGAGTGCAGTACAGTGCAAGAAAATGAGAACGAATGCGAGCGAACCATTGAGGCAAAGTGTAGTGTTACCGTGAATACAAACGTACAGCGCTCTGGTGATAGTAGTCACGATGAGGGGAGAGCTACAGAATAGTGGGATGATATTTAGTGGATATGGTAATTCATATTTAGAATTATGTACGTAATTTTGTAGATATTTTGGAGGCTTGTTTTCAGGCAACGAAGGAAGGAGCTTTTTCTGCTAATTTGTACTATCTTTTGCTCCTGATTAGGATGTAATCTAGGGTTTCACTAGAGACAGCATGCGATGTACGAGGGATGGTTTTATTCCGTCAGTAATTCTGAGGTAAATGCTAGCTGGTCTGACATGGAGCACGAATGTAGAGTTTACTGGTTGCACAAGGAACCTAGCTATCAAGAGTGAGTATATAAATGGCGTCTCTCATAGGCATCTTAGAAGATATGAAATGTGTATGTATATTCGACATATACATACATATTTCATATCGTGTAGGACTGTGCATCATACACATAGAGAAAATGCACAGGTGATGAAAATTATCCCAACGATGCGTCAGTGATTCCTACCGGTGTGTTAGGGCTAAGTTACATAAGCAAGCTATTAAATCCTCAGCATTGTCGTGGAAAAATTAATGAAAAATTAACTTACCCTTAAAAACCGATTTGATTAATTTATTTCCACTTGTGATGGCGGAGAGAGTACCTCGACGGTACTCTCTCCGCCATCACAAGTGGAAATAAATCAATAAAATCGGTTTTTAAGGGTAAGTTAGTTTTACATTAATTTTATCACTTTGTATATTAAACTCGTTCAATCCTCCCCAGCTAAGCCCGACCATTATGGATGAGGAATGCCCTAACACACCGGTAGGAATCACTGACGCATCGTTGGGATCATTTTCATCACCTGTGCATTTTCTCTACACGTATGATTGAATTTACTTACAAAAGCCATCTTTAACTGAAAACGTCTTTGTTGTGCAGACATGTAAGTTAACGAAGAACGCTTTTACCTCGCGTTTCTTCTGTTATGTCACTTCATATTGATGGTTCGTCCGATGATTTAGAGGGAATTCATACAAAAGTAGCATTTCGAGTTTATTGTTGTAGTCTCGTTGTTGAACGGAGGTGGAGGTCCAGAACATTAGGCTGAGCACATGGCACGGCTGTGGGCCATCTAATGTTGCTGCGGCTGTGCGTGTGCAGCTGCCATCATCCGATGGCGGCCGCTGCTCCGTTTTTGAAGGTGAAGTTAATTGTCATTTGAAGAGGTCTGTAAATGCAGTGCAGATTAGAAACTGAAATAACACTATAAATAATAATTAAGTATTGTTTGATTGGTATTTGAAAGCATGATAATTTGGTAATAGGGTAGTACTTTATAATAACTGTAAGACACTCGTATTGGTAAGGTGGTAATCTTTGGTAAACGCACCCTAGTGGGAATGACATCCCTCGGAGTTGAACTTCCTGTTCTTCAGAGGAAATTTTGTGCTCGCATTGTGCACCAACGTACGGGTCTCTGCAGGAACAGATCCCAGGGCCAATACAAGCTCCGCCGTTCTCACAGACAGGATCACAAATGGGCAGACATGTTAAAATAGGATCTACCTCTTGCGAGGAATGTGCAGCTTTGGTGCTTGCGATTCTCCAGGTCGTGTCCACGCATTTGACTGGTACAGATGACTCGCCGGAGATGAGGCGGTGATTGTCGTTGCATTTGAGTAGGTGTTCTCCGGGAATTGTGGATCTGTAAAGAAAAAGCGACAAATTTAATGCGTTTGATAATGTACAATACCGCTGTGGCATTTATGAACATAATTTATTTGCATGTTCAGGTTAGAAATAATTTCCTTGTAATATTACAGTATAAAAGCGACATGATAAAAGATCTTGTTGAAACATGTAAGTTGATATCAGTGTCCTACACTACGTCCTTAACAGCAAGATATAGGTGTTTTTACTATGCCATAACAATGAATGAAAGTCATTGTTCTCGACGCATATTTTTCGTCTTATTATTAAAAGTTTTCTCTTAATAGAATGTTTTGACGCCAATACTTTAACTTTCTGATTAAGAAATAAGGGAGATCAAATATCTATTATAAAGAGCATAAAGTGATGTCAGCTTTTTGAGTGGTAACCTCAGTGAAAAAATTTAGGCGTTAACATAAATTTGAAGGCTTGACTCTCTTCGGGGTATGGAGAGGCTTCATTGGAGAGGCTGGCATTTGGTACAACCGACGTCCTACAGGAGTGCCTTTACCTACGTACCTCATTTTTGTGTTTTTTGTCAGATGTTTTCTACCGCTGTCGAAACACTTTTCGAGCAGATACGGTGTTTAGACTTGTCAATAAAAATAGAAAACCTTAAAGATTGAAAAACTATGAGTGGTTAAATTATTGCCCTCTCGAAATATTGATTCGTGAGAAATTTCACGCAGGCACCGGACGTCGTTTTTCTTTAACATACCATAAATTTTTTACGTAAACAGTTGAATTATTACTAGTACATACCTTTTAATTATGTGTCCGTTTAAATCCTTTTCATCTGGAACGACGCACGATTTTTGCTCACAGTTTTTCCCTTCGTATCCTAAAGAGCAAGAACAAACACCGATGCCTGAACAGACGCCTCCGTTCAAGCAGCCACCAGGACAGCCGTTGAAGCATTTCATGGGGGTGAGAGGGCGGTCTGGCTTATCCAAGAAATGCCACGTGCCGTCAGTGCAGATGATCGTCCCTAAAGCTTCTCCGGACTGCAGGAAGTAGCCGTTTTCACAGGACACGGCCGTGATGAAGGGATACTCTGGAGCTCTGGCGGGAAACGCGTACATACTTAAAAAAAACTCGCAGTTGTTTACACGCAGTGTCGCCTGCTGTCACTGTTTGGTATCTCTCTAAGCTTAATGTCTCAACTGAATTTTTTTAATGGAACTGAATAACTGAAGAATTTCCAGTTGACGAAACGTAAATGTGACATAAAAGATCAATCTAATAATGTTAATGAGAAAAACTTTCAAATCTTTAGCTAATAGTATACTACAACAGCATCAACTTCCGTTATCGTTTCACTAAGAGTTTCACTCGGCATCTTGAATAGCAAAGCCAAGTTAAGCGAACATACGAAAATTTTGGCTATAAAAAATCAATTTTTTTCAGACATTTATGAAAGGAGAATGTTTCACTGTCTCTACTTGTGTAATGCATTTTATTTAAAAATAGGATAATGACTTCGATATAGCCCTAACAAAGCTCGCAAGTTACTGGATCCAAAAATATAAAATTTGCATTTCGGTTTCACACGCGAGCTGATATTCCCTGTGTTCGCATGGGCACTTCACTAATGAACTTTAATCATACATGCCTTTCAAGGACACATTACCTGAAAAATATCAGATACAACTATAAATTGTCATTTAAATCCATTAAACTTTCTTTTGTACGATGGATATCTTATCGTAGTTGCGAGAAGCAAAATTTCGAACTGATATCGTTCAACACGTTAATTTAGGTATTACACTGAAATAATGCTCCTAATTAATAGATGTTCAGAAATTGTTTCCGTGGGTATGTTGCAATTTTCATCAGACCTTCTACGTATTCGATGTATATATTATCTTAGCCTTGATCATGAACGTCAGAACGTGTTGCATTTTGGAAGTTTAATGAGCTGAAACCTTTTTGTCGTCAGAATTAATAAATTTCCGCATTGCAGCATAACTCTATGGATCTTTCATACTGTCTGCTTAAAAATTATCTGGGTATTCCTTTAAATATGTAAAAATAACCTTGAACGAATGGTCTATTCAGGTGGGATTTAAATTTGCATTAATATAACTACTGATTCGCCTGGTTTCCAGCTACGAGACAGATCTTAATTTAAAAGAAGCTCTATCGTTGTCATGAAATCGACTCTGTCTGAAGCATTCAAAATTTACTTAATTTTCGTAATACTTTATGCTGAGAGACGAACATTTGATGAAGTGTTTCTAAATTTATCGATAAAAAAGTTTTTAGTGGTCTCGTACACTCCAACGTACGCCTATGTGCACGAAGTGTCTTCGCAACTGAACAGCTAGATAGATAGATAGCTTCTCTGGTTAATTTGCTTACCTCTGTGCGGTACTCACTTAGCGTGTCATGAATAATTTGTTGAATGTTACTGGACAAATTGAATTGCAGTTACTCTGCTACAGTGAAGAAAGTAGTAGATGTTTTAACGTAATTTATAAATTATGTTCTAAAAATTAGAGTATAATAAAGAAAATATTAATATTCATTTCATTATTTTGAAAAAGTAAACACCACCTTATGTATATCAAATAGCTACGAGTCTGTACGTGCTAGAAATACAACAAACCAATTTGAAATCAAACGTTTGAAAAGTTATTCGCTTCCAGTGGACGTGATCTATCATTTAAATTAATCAAAAACATTGCTCTTTGTGTTAGAAATATTCACACTCACGATATTCCAAGACTCGCGTGCTCTACAGCAGGTGGAGGGCGTAGGCAAGTGGTGAAGGCACATGAGGGTCCAGCGTAGCCAGGTGGACAATCACACTTGCCAGGGCAGCTACACACACCTCCATTCTTGCACGGTGGTGAACACCCTGATGGTATGCGACGGATTAGCTTCTACATTGAAAATAATGTATTAATAATGATGAGGAATAGAGGAATAGAATGAGGCTATAGGAACGAACCTTCTGGCCCATTCTTGGGTCGGATAATTACTTCGATAATTATTCGGTTGTTTACCCAAGTCCCATGCCGTATTTCTAGCCGCGTCAACCATGTCGGCAGCGGGATTCGAACCCGGGTCTTTCTGCTCGCAAGCAGACTCGCTCACCAGTCGACCAAGCTGGTGATACATGTTGCTTGCGAGATGACATAGACATGACAAAACACGAAGACATAAGAGTCATTGATAACACAAACCTCACCCATAATATATTCCCATAATCCAGGCTGATAGCAACAGAAGAGTAGCAAAGAACGCTCATGAAGAGCGTTTATATTTGTCTTACGAAGTTCACAGGAACGCTGACGAAAAATAACGCTACCAATAATGCTGTTAGGAACCAAAGACAATTGGAATACTCAGGAAAGTACAACACAACGAGAAACACTTTCAAAACTAACAGTATAGATACATAAAAACCTGACGCTTTCTTTGTCCTGGAGTATTAGTGCAATAATAGTAAGATCAAACTTAAGAATATAAAATGTAAAAAACAGCTCTTTGGCTAGTTCAAATTACTTTGCACAGAAAAATGGAACGCTAATACAGATCGTGATCACGCAGAAAATCGGTGTTACGTCAACCACTTCCTTGAAAAGGCCAAGAAAATAAAAAACAAAGCCTTTTCGCCTATCAAACTGAAACTCGGAGCGAATTCTTAAAACCAACGCTTTGAATCTGTAGCAGGCTGCTCAAGACATTCTTGAAGAACTTCATATCCTGATGGGACAACACACCTTCCCATTTGCCTTACGGCCGAGTTTGAATCCAACCAACCTGTCGAAAGTCAAACCATAAAAAACACAGACACACTGCTTTAGGCATAACGTCAAATCTTTGTTGTATAAATTATCTACATAATACTGTAACACATGCGATCATTATTTCTTTCTCTTCAACATACTGTATTCAGGGTTGAGTACGAGTGATCGTATGTCAAAAGTCTGATTCATGTACGACAGTATTTACAGACACTTGATAGACGCTCGAGAACCCCTCCTAGTCCTGAGGAGCACTACGTCTCAGAGATGAGCAGAACAGCAGTCCCCTTTCCAAGCATCAATCAGAGAAAGGCCCTCTGGTAGAATTAAATATTTTTATTTGAGTTCTATTAATGATAAATTTTGTCTTCACTACGATTTGCTACATGGAATTCCATTGATGCTTGACCGGAATACTCTTTCCATAGGAATTACTCAGTCTAATTTGTAATTACCTCGTGTTTCAAGGGAACTTCTCACAATTTCAATGATACATATTCCCCTACAGACACGTTGCTATGGGTGGTACTTTCCATCAGTGACTAGAACATAGGCTTACACATTCGTAATAAAAGTGTAGTAACATTGAATACTTACAACATCAAGACCTATTTGTACAGAAACTCCTAGTCAACTATACAGAACTGATTCCAGTAGTGCGTCGCTCATCGTACCTACTGCTGGTAATGCCCCCACACCTAAGCAAATTCAGGAAAGTTATTCCAAATTAGTAATTACTGTAAATATATTCCACGTTTAACCACTGTTTGCAATGCTGTTAATTAACTTATTGCCAGAAATAGTGCCCGTAGTGGCGATGACAATTCTGTTGCCAGTCCTCAACCCCAAGAGCTTGAAGGCTGCGAGCTCAGCAAAAGTGACCCCGCCTAGAACAAGCACCAAGACTACAGGTGGCAGGTTGGTGGTGTCATTAGACCATCCTGTCGCCGTAGTCAAGCCAGGGATGAGCTTTAGAGCGTCGGACACACTCTGAATCCCGTCAGTGATGTATGGATTAGTTTCAATCATAAAAAGCGTGAACCCCTCGAGATGTTACGATATTTTTAAATATCGTTTCGTCTTGAGTTCATGCTTAAAATAGGGGCTATTTTGAAATGTATGCATTTTTTTGTGATGTATAAATAAAAGTTTCATAGTAAATGTATTTATGTATGCTGGATTTATTTCTAAAGATGTTCTATTCTTTGTATGATGGTTAAAACGTTCAAGAGATTTAATTTGATTCAAATACGTTATGTTTTCGCAAAAAAAGTCAAATTTTATGTAATTCAATCGTAGCACCATGTTTCTGTGAAAATTATGGTAAATTCAATCTCTACTCCCCCAAATTGTCTTGAAAGTCTTTGCAACTTTACTAGCTCTTGTGACTGACGTAATTCTCTTCTTTCAAGAACTTTGAGAAATATATATGTCTGAATATATAACATCTGAACTCACTGGGCATGCACAGAAAAGGACGTTCGAATTTGCCATCCTTGGCTCGAGCCACCCACTCTCCGTAGATGCACTCCAGATTCGCCGACTTCCAAGACTTGGGCAGTTCGTAACCTTCATCACACAGTACGTGGACTGTGTTGTTCCTGGAATAATTGAGAAAGTATCACAAGTTGAGCTTTGTGCTAGACTGCTGTGATTAGGGATCTCCCTACGTGCCAGACTTAGAGCTGTTCAGGGTATCGGAACACATTGAACACATGTTCAATATATCGAAATACGTATTTTAATGCATCTTAATATTGATGTACGACGCTACGTGTACTTTTAAGCTTATTAGGTTGTCGTGTGTAAGTCGACTTACTTGACATCAATTTACCGCAAAATTATGGGCAATAAATTTGAGCTTTTGGTTGAGTAAAGGGAACGATATCGAACACAATTTCATTGTACGAATAAACTGCTCGTATCCCTGAACATTCGTAACTCGTAACACCTTTTACGAAGAGATCCGTGCAAGAATGGAGACAGCTTCTCTGAGCATTGCTTCGTCTGGCATTGCTGCCCTGTGTACCCAGTAGGGCACTGGCATAATTTCAGACCAATGCACATTCCGCCGTTCAGACAGGGTGCATCTCTGCATCCCTCGTTGCAAAATAAGGGAGAACCATCCAGTTCCGGGAATACCCAACGTCCTGTAAAGAGTATTATTATTAGTATTAATTCTTATAAAGAACTCCAAAATTAAAATTAATAATATTATAAAAATGCAAATGCTTTGTAGTATGGAAAATAACAGTGATAAGTTTTATACTATAGATCCGGTCTGAGTTTTAACTAGCTAAATGAAATTTGCTTATGTCATGGAAGAACTAGAAATAAGCCCTATCTACACCTTGAATGCATTTGCCAGTGGTGGAAGCCGCTCCATTAGGCAAGAAGTATCCAGAATCGCAGTTCACTGTAGCAATGGGAAGTCTGAAATTTAATCAGAGAATGTCAAGAGAGCTGTCTTGCAATTGTACTGTTACGAAAAACATCGTTCCTTCTTATACAGACTAACGCAAGATTTCAACAACATGATCTCCTAGAAGAAAAGAAATTTGCTCTATATCAGGGTGACACTTTGATCGTCTAGCCCTCGTTTCTGAATATCAGAATCCCAGCAATAACGTATGATCAATAATCCTGAAGAAAAATGTTTACAAAAATGGAGGATACTTTTATCGAAGAATGAATACGGAAGTTTACGTATACCCAATTCTGATAAGGCAATGGCAACTTCTACTGTGAATAATTTGACAGATGCTGTAAATTGTTGAGTCTTATTGAAGTCAATAGTTGACACGGCGAATAGATTTGAAAATAATAAATCAAGAGATGTATAATTGAAATTTGTGTTGAAATATATCATAAGGAATGAGCTTTTGAGGAGTCATAGTTTATCATGCGTTTCTAACATTAATAACAAATTATGTAAAACGATAATGCTACTATCGTCAGTAGATAAAAACCTTCATTCTCGATTGAGCTCCATATTTTAAAAAACTTAGAAATGTTTCAGATTACCATGAGTTCGAAACGAAGCTTGTAAAAACAAATACATTTGCAGATATTGCCCTAATGTTGTTTCAAATCACTGTTCACAGCTGATATCGTGGGTGTGGGTACAAAAAAGGTAAATGCTTCTATCGTTACTCACATCACTTTCATAACTCCATTCTTAATTTCCCCTTCATCACAATTGTTGTCCTCACAGAACGTTCCTGAAAAGCCCATGGGACACTGACACTCCTCTTTGTCCATGCATTTGCCTCCATTTTGGCACTCCTGAGAACATACGCTCTTGCAATGCAGAGCGTCCTTTACGTCGCTGTCTGCCGTCCATTCCCCCAACACGCAACGGAAGTCCTGTGGATTCTTGCTCGCAGGAGAAGAGAAACCCAGGTCGCACGTCAACGTTGCCGACATGTCGTCGCTGTTGTGTGAAATATTTTATATTAAATGATGATTATGAGACGTTTTCAAGCGTTTGTATACTTTAGGCAATTACCATGAATGCTTTCGGCGTGAAAATGTCGTTTCAAAATATCATATAGTTAGGATTTTACGCGTAATTAATAGTAACTCGAACATAATTTTCTAATGAGAGCTCATCTACTAGCACTTGTCGACCATATTACTCATATTGGCGATACTTAGTTCCCAAATAGTTTAACTAAATTACGATTGGGTTGTATGACGTAAGCTGCAATTTTGTACAAGCTCGAGCTCAAATTTATGAATTATCAACTCCAGCGGTGCCAGATTTTGGCTATTGAACCCATTGATATAGAATAGAATAGAATGAGGCTATAGGAACGAACCTTCTGGCCCATTCTTGGGTCGGATAATTACTTTGATAATTATTCGGTTGTGTACCCAAGTCCCATGCCGTATTTCTAGCCGCGTCAACCATGTCGGCAGCGGGATTCGAACCCGGGTCTTTACGCTCGCAAGCAGATTCGCTCACCAGTCGAACAAGCTGGTGATTCACCAGTCGACCAAGCTGGTGATGTAGTTGTAGCCTAGTTGAAATATGAGACCAGTCGTGCTACTGCAGCAGAACCCAGATTTTTCTCTACCGATAACGGAGTCTAGTGAATGTAACCTGAAATGCAGGACCTACTTCTGCTTACTCATAAATATCTGAACTTTATGGTGTTAAGAAATGCCCCGTCTCCAGGGGAAACGATGTCACACAACGTACGGCCTGTGCGGAACCTTCGTCCAGCACACTACACTTAGCTACACATGCTTTGAAATTGCGCATGGCTGAACAAGTGCACGCTATACACTGTATACGATGGTATTTATACAGAAGAAAGTCTTGCACAGTATTTAAGACAGCGTTTGTCTAGTTAGAAAATAAACCAATGTAAGACCTTACAACTATATGAAATCACAATTATAATTATCAGTTATCTAGAGATCACAGCTGAAAGACGAACATGTGCTGCAAATGTTTATGCTGTTGATTTTATAAAGGACTATCTACAGCTATGATAACTAACTGTATTTCGAAGATGCCGTTTGTGGGATTGGTAGAGGGACATTTCTTGTGCTCACAAAATTGTCCGAAATATTCTGACGTACAACGACACATTTCAATCCCGATACAAGTGCCTCTGTGCTGGCATGGCTCTTCGCAGCCAACCCGACAAAAGGGGTTTGTTTTGTCATGAACAGATAGCCAGACACCGTCGACGCAGACCACCTCAATTTCACTTTCGTTCTTGACTAGAAATTTACCGTTGTCGCATTTCAAAATGTTCTGCTGAGCTTCTCTGAAAAAAACGAAAAGAAAATTCAATATAATACTCAATCAAGCATCACATGTTATAAAAGAAAATGGTATATAAAGGTATGACTCATAGGATTCACGAAACGGCCACAAGAAAGTTCACACGATGAACAAAAACCAAATTGTCCTCACTTTCTCACCACGTGCCCTGCCCCTGTGAGGTGGCACACTTCAGTTTCGCAGATTTTTCCAGTAAAATCAGAGGAGCAAGAGCAAGTATTTGGAGCAGTACAATTGCCACCGTTCTCGCAGCCAGGGTCGCAGTGAGGGATGCAAGTGACCGCGTCTGCAGGTATAGAAAATTCTACTCCCTTCACGTACCACGTGCCCGCCGTGCACTCCATCAAGCCGTTAGATTCCGATGAGTCAAGTACAACGTAGCCTTTGTCACACTTAAAGTCACCTGACTCGAAGTCTCTGATCACATAAAATAAAAAGTTTTTTGTTAGGAATGGGAAATTTCTTCAAACGAGGTGAACTCTCAAAGACATCAGGGCCGATTATTATAATATTCCTAGTTAAACCACCGTAGCCACAAGACATCAGGGCTGGAACATATGTGTTTCAGATCATTACTACGACACTATTGCATAATTACAGTGTTGAATGAACCAGCACGTATTTTAAAATTTCAAGATGATATTCGATAACAATTATTGGAAGAAACGAGAAAGTTTTAGTATGTAACAAAAACGTTGAATTAATTAAACTCAAAAAAGACCATAGGGTTATATCCTGTGCAGTTTAAAAAAAAAATCATAACTCTAAATTGATAATTATCATATTTCGCAATCTGAGCATTTATTATTAAGGATGAAAACAGGAAACGATCAAACAGCCCAAAACTGTCGAATAATAGGCAAACAGCTGAATACACCAAACTCTTTGAGCAATGTATGACATACATACATACAGGTTACCCGAAAAAGTAGGTAGCAATGAAGTCATTTTTTTCTAGTTTAGAATCCTTGCCTGAGGCTTATACCATATTTCACGACGTTCTGAAACATAGACGGAAAAATTTGTAAGGGATACCTTTTGTGTTTTTTACAAGAATCGAACAAATTTGAAATCAATAACTTTCCTAATAGTTGGGTGTCTAAGCGTTCATGGAGTTGCAAAGAAAATTCGAAGAATTGCAGACTTCATCACAGTTCGCAAACTGAACATGTATTAATGAGGAATAATAAAGAAAAGCGATCTAATAAACCAAAATATGTGAATAATTGGCAAATAATCGAATACAGCTCACTTTTCTGGTATATATGACATAGGGACAAGATACTTAATGAAATTTCCAGTATTGAATTCGTTTTTTCTTCTCTACTCTCTTTGGTTGAAGTTTATACCAAGTTTCACAAAAGTCTGAGACATTGACCAAAATAAACTCGAAAAATTCCATAAAGGTATCTCTTTTGCATTTTTTCAGAAAATGTAAACATTTTAAATCAATAATTATCATCATCGTTTGCAAGCTGAGCATGCATTAAGGAGGAACAAAAAAGCGATCAAATAGCCCAGAATTGGCGAATAATTGGCAAACAATGGAATGTATCATATAATACAGGCATATACAGGTGGTAACAAATATTCGTACAGGGAATAATTCTTTATTTATTAACTTTCTGATCAAGAAAAATGGGATATACCGATTTTATCTTGATCATCACCAGCTTGGTCGACTGGTGAGCGAATCTGCTTGCGAGCAGGAAGACCCGGGTTCGAATCCCGCTGCCGACATGGTTGACGCGGCTAGAAATACGGCATGGGACTTGGGTAAACAACCGAATAATTATCAAAGTAATTATCTGACCCAAGAATGGGCCAGAAGGTTCGTTCCTATAGCCTCATTCTATTCTTCTATTCTTTATATTTGCACACACATGCATAAACCAAGAATATGAAAAAGGAAGGAATTAGTTCTTGCAAATATTTATATACAGTTATAAATATTTATGGGTGAAAAAGTTTTCGTACTGAACAAATTTTAAATTTTAGATGACGTGAAATACTGTTCGCATGAAGTTTTTGTCACAAGAGTGTTCTCAATTGTTTCATTAATTATTATCTGAAGTCACTTTGAGATCTCAAAATACTAGTCGATTCATTCAACATTAAGAAATCATACGTTAGTGTCGTAATAATGGTGAAAAGTGAAGAACTTACAAATTCTGCGAAAACCTTGATTATTTAACAGAGGAAGCTGGTAATAATTCCAAGAAAATGTCAGAGCACCTCGAATTCCATTTCCTAGTAATGGTTCATTTGTTCAAAGACGTAAAATATCAGGAACTGCTGGAAATAAAATGAGATCTGGAGCACCACGCAAGATATCCCCTAGATCATTAAGAAAAATCAAACGAACCATCGAAAATAATGCAATGATCACCAGAAAAGAAGTTGCAAAAAGACTTTAGCTTCAGTTACTAATGTTCCACTACAAACTATCAGCTTTATAGAGATCAACTGAAGTCACGCTCTCTTAGAAAAACTTCCCTTTTGACTGAAAGGCATAGAGATGCCCGTTTAAAATGTGTTTCTGAACATAAAAATAAACCCGATACATACTGCGAAAATATTTTATGGACAGACGAGCCTAAAATTGAATTATCTGGACGAAATTCACGTAGCCCTGTTTAGAGATGAGATGGTACAGCCTATGCACCAAAGAACACAATTCCTACTGTAAAGTTTGGTGGCGGCAACATCATAGTGTGGGGGTGTTTTTCTGCAAATGGCACTGGCATTTTACATCTGACTGATGGTAAAATGAATGCAGAAATGCATCAAAATATTTTGAACAATAATTTACGTGATTCCGTAGAAAAGCTTTAACTCCATGAAGAGTGGTTTTACAACAGGATAACGACGTTAAGTCCACGGCTAAAATCTACAAAAAAAAATGGATATTCAATCACAATCTAAAATAATTAGAATAGTGAAGCCAGTCTCCAGATTTGAACCCCATTGAAAATTTGTGGCGTTATTTGAAAATTAAAGAACTCCAACATGCATTCCAGATTTTAAAAAGATTATAAAGAGGAATGGGTCAAAATTCCTATAGAAACGTACATCTTTTGCATATTTTTTAGTTTATGCATGTGTGTGCAAATATAGTATTGGTACATCCCATTTTTGTTCATCAGAAATTTAATGAACAAAGAACTTTCACACATACTAATATTTGTTTCCCCCACTGCTTATTTAAGAGAAGCCAACTTCAATGAGGTATGATGTAAAACAAAAATCATTCACCTTCATAAAATCTCAAAGTTTTACTCACAAAAATTTCACTCAAAGACTTACTTGATGTTGAAAAATCCATGCTCAACATCAGTCAGGTTTTCTGGACATTTTCGATACTGGCAAGTGAATCCGAAGAAGTCATTCGAGCACAGGCACACGTCAGGCTCCACGCAGCTGCCCCCGTTGAGACACTCTTTTTCACACACTGGGAGGCACAAGTCGTCGCCTGTTTCCAGAACGCTTAGTTTCCACAAGCCGTCCTTGCACTCCAGGGTTAGCCCAGGTTGCACTGGTGTGTAGTTGTCATGACAGACGAGTAGCATGGGTTGTCCAATGTCACTGAAAAATGTAACATTCTGATTATTGTTAAGTATAGTATCTGTCATCTGACATGATATTTAGAGTTCGTTGTCAAAAATATGGATTTGGTGAGCCAATGATTAAGTAATTTGTTGATATTTCAAGATTCCGTACGAAAGTTATCAAAATCTTACATACGTTTCGCTTGCTTAAAGTAAAATTTTACACTTTGTAAAAACGTTATTTAGCGAAATTTCGGTAAATATCTAACGAACATCTTTACTGTTGACACTGATACAACGAACCAAGCACTATGCACAGGACACAAAAATTCTCATGTCGCTCAGCACGGATTGCCCGAACATAATAAACTTTGAATTGCCTAAGGAATCGCATTACGCTTCTCTATGTCCTACAGTTCAGCTCGACGTAGGTGAAGATTTTCTGATACTTTTTTCAGCGAGCCAAGTGACGAAGGAGATCTGGAGAGAACAGAATAATCGAAAATATCACATTAGTAGGTTACAAAAAGACCCTGAAGCTGAGGCGAGTGGAACGATGATGTGATCAATATCCATCCGTATTGAATCAAGGCCAAAACATCCTTGGAAACGTAACATGTCTTTAAGTGCTGTGAGAGGCTTCATCTAATATAACCAGCACAAACTTGTAGTAGGAACCCTGATGGTTCTAATACCGCAAATCATGAGCTGTAATTTTCTGTGAGGATTTTTGGTCCTGTGAAGTGTCCAACAGATGCCAGCTCCGTTGTTTTAATGTTGCTTCATTTGTCCGAGTAAACGCCAGTCTTCTGTAAAGCCATAAACCCTTAAAAATGAAATTACTATGAATAATAAATTTAGCAGGAATTCAAGTGAAAAGAAGTAAAATAAATTAACAACCCACTGTAGAAACTCCGTTGAAGAGTTTTCCCTTTCTAGTTGAAAAGAGCCGATTAGTTTTGCTCGAAAATGAAACAGCAAAGTTGAAGAGGAAGAAGTCCCAAGTTCAAGAACAAGCCACAAACGCAGTTGAACTTCTTGTTATTTCTGACATTTACGACGCATTGTGACTGTTTGGGGCATGTTGACATAATCATGCATCTGCCTCCACAAATTTTAGTGAACGAGTGGTTTGCTAGAGGCAGTAATGTGTACAGTTATATTAAAAAATATTAATTAAACTTAGCCAATGCATCCTCTTAAAGAATTTTCAAGCAATTACTGGGGTCATTCCAACTAAATGACAATTTCTTGATGAGGTAGACGAATTAAGTATCCAGTATACTCGGTGGGTTGTACGAAAGGCCAAAAGTTCATCGAGAGAAAAAGGTTTAACTAATCGAGCTACAAGGTGCCGCAACGAAACTTCCTTTCTTTAAATACATTTTGCTTTGAAAAAAGAAAGTTATGTTGCCGCATCCTGTATAAACGTCTTTTAACAAGCGTTGCTGGTTCTGCTGCGAGCATAGCACAGGTTACACTGAGGAGCTACACTGACGAGAACTGCCTTCATCAGCATTCCTCCTTCACACTTGGAAACGAAGCTCAAGAATCTGGCACACATCCGAGAAAACCTAATCCCTAAGGTGAGGGGAAGCAATCTTTTAGAACTTCTTCAAATGCACCTATAATAACAAATAAGCTGG
The DNA here is from genome assembly GCA_006783055.1 of Trinorchestia longiramus. Taxonomy (NCBI): domain Eukaryota; kingdom Metazoa; phylum Arthropoda; class Malacostraca; order Amphipoda; family Talitridae; genus Trinorchestia; species Trinorchestia longiramus. The sequence continues at coordinate 31,321 of VCRD01001478.1, read as the reverse complement.
GTCTAATATTACTGTTTCGATTGAAAAAGAACCCTTAATAATCAGGGTAAGCAATGAATCACCATAAGCATCAATTTCCACATGAATGACCATAACACAATGCCTCATTAAATTTTCAACTGAAAACAAGATTTAACCTGTACTTTACGAAAGCGTAGATCAGGAAACAAGTGGCTAGATATTTTAATAAGTTTCTGACATCATAGATATTGGAAAACATGTGTGCCAATGCTGAACAATTTATATAAGCGCGAAACTAGACGAGTCATTCACACAATGCTTTAGTGATCTGCTGATTCATGTCGCTTAGCTCCTTATGAGGGTCGAAAAAAGTACTCTTCAATGCCCAGAAACTCCTCGTCCTTTCTCAGGGATGTGTGGGATGTAGTGATGTTCATGAAGGGCTGTTTTAGTTTGTTTTACGCACTTTTTTTGTGCAATTGCAGCGTTGGAGATGAACCCAGTAATATATCATTCTTTATTCACAGTGCACCCCGATCTGTTAAAAATAAAATGCTTCAAGCTGTTTGTTTACATTTCACTAATTTAGGTAAAAATGTGAGCTCGGATGAAAAGTGAGTAAAAAGCAAGTTTCACTCAAATAACTTGCATAACATATTTGAACAAAATAGAAGTCTATGTATTCGTACTCTTATCCACGCACAACAACTTCGAAGATACGCGCAACTATTTCAGTACATTATAGTTTCATTAAAAAATAGGATCCAAAAATAATCAAGTCGTACTGACTGCACGTCTTTTCAATCAATAAACTTCCAAATAACTACATTGTTGGAATAGTGAAAACCTCGTAAAACCACCTTACACTCAGAAAACTGGAAAATTTGTCGTGAATTTCAAGTCGTCGCCTCATGTATCAAAATCATCGTTTTTAGAAAAGTAGAATATTCGCTGCGAAAAATGGAAACCCGCTTTTTCGAGGATCGACTGTAGTTGTATTTGATGACAGATTAATGGACAACTTGTAAGACTTGGCACGCTACAATACCACGTGCTGGTATCTTTAGGTTTTTAAAGATTTCTTTTGATAATTCCATTTGTACGTTCTACCCAATCCTGAGCAGACAAAACGCAGAAACATGAAACGCTGCCACGTCCTGCAGAGGTTGTAAATACTGAGAAGTAATCAGGACGCAGAAAAATATTAGATTTGCCATTGATATTTGCATTGCTTCGTGGTGCACCGTATGTCAATTAGGGAAAACGTGAAACTCACTTTTCCTATCATTTCTATAACAATAACATTTTCTTATACTTTCATTCCGAGAATGTTGAACATACGCCAATATTGAAAACCAATGCGAGTAAAAATGCTCTTTCCAACCCATTTTAAGGAGTTTAAGGCTTTAAAATCTCTCCTGATCCTTCAAACTTATTAAATTGGTTTCAACAGCACCATGTCTGTAAATTGTAAGCTGCAAGCGTTTTCCAAGCTGGTAAAGGAAGCTACAGAAAGGCTCCCCGGAGAGGAATTTCAACTGGGTGGCCATTACGACATCCATGATCGTGGTAGTGACCCACAGTTCTTTTCTTGAGACGACTTGTTTTGTCCCTTCACTACCCACATGAGGGCATCACAAACCAATGTGAAAAGCCAATCTTCTGCAGCAGATCGATAGTCTTCACCGAACTTCAGGTCGAGACTTCTATAGTGTCTCTGAAAAGAAAATGACTATATCAAGTTAACTCAATGAACTATTTTTTATCGAATTGCCTCGTACTAACGCTGAACAGATTAAAAAATTATAAGAAGCTAACACCAACTGATGACCGATAACTTTAATTATGTGAATTTAGTTTTGCTTTTTTGTCTCGAAAATCTCTAAAAGTGGACCTATAGAGTTGAATTTTTCAAATCATAGCTTAACCATCGTTTCCAAAATAATATAGCATGTCAGGAGCAGATGATTAAATTTGAAGCAAATAATTTAAAGCAAGAGAAATTAAAATCAGTTCATCCAATGACATATTTCAATTGCTGTTCAAAATCACGAAATGAATAAAAAGGTGAAATTTAACGTAGGTATCCTACCAAGATCAGATGATAATCAAGGTGTACTACTTTAGCTAGGCTTTCTATAATAAAATAGATCGCTTCTACGTATTGTTGGTTGCCCTTCATGAACATCAGCTTCTCAATTGAGTTTTGTCACAGAACTCTAAGTTACCAGAACTAAATATAAAAAAAGCTAATTGGGCTGCTAACAGTTTCCGAGGCAAACGAAAAGGCGAATTAGCAGAACGTGAAGTTAACTTCACAAATTAGCAGGTAGCGGAACCTTGAGCACCACAGTTGGACAGTACTCAAGTGATTTGAACGTGTTAAGAGAATTAGTTAGTAGTGCCTCTTCAAAACGAGTAATAATAAAGTTCATTGAAAGGAGCTACTGTTGTGTTTGAATGAAATACTGTGTCATGAGTGAAATAGATATGTTGATGTAGGTTGCACTATAGGAGAAAGGAATATGAGAAAGGATTGAGTGGGTCTAGAGTGAGAATTCAGCAAGAGCTTTAGGTTCAGGCGCCGATATTTTCACACTATGCCAGTCACTGAAACGGAACGAGATGCGTGGAAGCAAGTACGGGAGTAAATGAGGATTCTGAAGCAGTTGATGTAGATTCTAAACTGATATATTACTGTTCTCTACATTCGTTCGTAAATTAAGAAAAAAAAATTTAGTTCATAAAACAAATAAAATTTGGTATCCAATAGTGACAGAAACCCCGAATTTAAAGCTCGTAACAAAACATTGAAAATCAAACTACAACCAACTAACGTTCTAGGAAATCTTCCATTCTTTATTGCAGGAGTATTTTCGATACAAGAATTGATCTCGTATAGATCTCCAAAAAAAGCCACGGGGCACTCACAAGTGTAGGAGGTTACACAGACGCCGTTGCTGAGGCACGGCTGGATACAGTACGGCACACACAGATCATCATCAACAGCTTCTTCAGAGCTCTGTACGAGCCACTGGCCCTTCGAGCAGACGATAGGTAAGGTTGTAGAATTGGATCCAGAAAGTCGGTAGTCCTTCATGGACCAAACCAAAGGACCAAAATTCGATGAACTGAAATGTAAATAAAAGGATTCAATGGATAACTTTAAAAATTGTAATGTTGGAGGGTGTGTTGTATTACAAAAGAAGAACTTTTAAAGAATTAATGTACTATTAACCCTGAATCTCATTTTACCTCTACGAAACAAGGATAGCCTAGCGTAAAAAAGTTTGTCCAGAGTAATGAAGTCCATGCTCTCCTGTTCGGACCTCAACCTCAGTGTGCAGTTTTATTCTTGTTCATCGTGGCATGAATCTATTTAGGAACCCATGAGGAACATCAACAGCCAGGACACATGTATTTTGACTTTAGTTTCACAAGACTTCAATTTTCAAGCTGCTGAATATCAAAGACTCCTATAACCTCAGAAGATATGACTGGTATGTTCAGAAGGTATGCTGCATACAGAAGGTATGACTGGTAATATGAATGCTTATATGAGTGAATTAATTACCAGATGTACATTTCTCCAACAAGAAGCTCAAATATACTAAAATGATGTAGAATACTAATCACACACGCTTTTGAAGTCAATTAAAATTATTTTTTAAGAATGTTTTCAGTAGTATTCACTTTGGCACAACATGAAGTAGTAATAAAAGAATGCTGCTCTATATAATCTCCATGGAATTCAAATAAATTTGAATGGAACTTTTTGTTCATCAAAATAGAACTTAGAAATGTTAACATTTTTCCGGCTTAAGATATTTTTCTACAAAATGCAATACAATTTCTCCGGCTTACCATATATTTCTACAATATATACATAGACTGTATATACCAGTATAATACAAAAATGTCGAATAATCCATGATAATCGATATAAGATACTATTTATGTGTTTAACAACATACGTAGGCTATCAGTTTCATATATTATTTCTGGTATTTCGCATAACATGAATTCATGTTTTGAAGAAATCCTACACATAGGCATGGAAAAGTCGTTCATCAATGAAATCGTAGAGGTAACGTGTTAAGTTGCTACCTATTAAAATAGAAAATACGAATTTTGAATCAATTATTTTTATCTGCAAAACGACTTGCGCAACTAGAAGAAAAAACTTCTATACACTAAAAATGAAAAGAACTAAAGAAAAACAGCATTGCAATGTATATTCCTGGAAATAAAATGGAAAAACGTTCTGATTAGAATTTCATACGACATATCAGCGTAAGAATTTTACTGTAATGGGATTTTCCCCCAAAATATGCTGCATGAGAACAGGACGTCGGGCTGGGACTCATTTTACAGTCAATTTTCCTGGCTACGATGTTTAAAAAGTCATGCATCTCTGAGCTAGTTGAAATCTTTTCTACCACACATACAAGGGTTTTGCTACTTCAGCAAATTGTAATTTTTCCAATAGCAGTTTGCAGACCGGTTCAAATTTTATTGGACGGAATAATATGTCAGTTAATTTTAACGAATATAAAATTAGCTCCATTTACTAAAACGGTCACAACTTTGTTACCTTTGCCGCATATTTAGCTGAACGACGAGAGAGCTTGTTTTTTTTAGCATTTGATGTGCTATTTCATGAAGACAGAAACGCAACTAAACGAATCATGTCTCGTTTACTCGTTCGCCTGTCGTCAGCTTACACTTACATTGAGGACTATGTCCCAAAAGGTGCCTCCACTTTACTACCACAGATCATCAATCTTGGGTTGGGGATTATTCTTCTGATTAGCATGGCTGTTTTGTAACTGTCTTGTAATATTTGTCGATAATCTGGCAATAGCTTGTAACATTCGTCAATAATTAAAGAACGACAGGTAATATTTGCCAATAATCAAGCAATAACTGGTAATGTTTGTCTCACGTACATTTGTCAACATTGTGCCATACATGTACTATACTTCTCACTGGAAAAAGGTTTCATATCATCAGTATTGATGCGAGTTATTAGCTTCAGAAGATAATTATCATTTATATGAATACTTAAGATAGAATAAAATATAGAATAGAATAGAATGAGGCTAAAGGAACGAACCTTCTGGCCCATTCTTGGGTCGGATAATTACTTCGATAATTATTCGGTTGTTTACCCAAGTCCCATGCCGTATTTCTAGCCGCGTCAACCATGTCGGCAGCGGGATTCGAACCTGGGTCTTCCCGCTCGGAAGCAGATTCGCTCACCAGTCGACCAAGTTGGGGATAGTCGACCAAGCTGGTGATAGATACGAGCCAAGGCAAATTTATCAATTGTTTTGTCCTGGCAAGGATTTATGATCTGCTCAAGACTTCTTGTCTGGACTTCTTGTCTGGATTTCTGGAGACTATCGATAAGCATGTGCAGCGACCTTCATAACAAAATAAAATGATCTGGTACATTTTTATGATAGACAGACAAATAAACGTTTCTAAAAATTTGCGAATAGCAAGTAAATTATTTGTGCTGCAATAGTTTAGATAAAAAAGACACCCATAACTTCAATATTTAGTTATATCATGATTTAACTTTAACATAGAATTGGAGGGAAGACCAGAGAGAAGCTACTTCTAATCAATCGCATCACTCACTCAATTTAGTTCGACTCTCAGGGTACCAATATGAAAAAAATAGAGATTAAGGCTAAGCCCGTGAAACATTTATGCAAAAGATCTAAACTTTTGGCCTCTAACTTACCTGCTCTCAACGACGCCATTCCTTATAGTAGGAAACTCAGCAGGACATTTCCCGAACTCGCAACGGGCGCCGTAAAATTGGCCTGGACAAGAGCACATGTTGGGCGCCACACAGCGTCCCCCGTTGACACACCCAGGTTCACACGTGGGGACACACAGGTCTGGTGATGATCTGTCATTCCCCTTCACCTCCCATGAGCCGTCATCACACTCCAGTGTTACACCATCACCAGCAGGAGAATGATAGTCCTCATCACAGGTCAAGTTACGGGTACTGAACCCATCACTGACAAAACATCGAGCAGCGCATGAAGGCAAGAAATCAAGTTTAATAATTTTTCTCAGGTCATAATGTTAAGCAGACAAGTGAAGAACGGCAGAAGTGTCATGCTGCCAGGTGCTGCCTTCATAATACGTGCTTTGTGTATAATTAGGAGTAGAAGTCCTCTGTACGTACTGGACGATAGAAAACGATTTTATCGTTCGAAAAAAAAATGATCGAGCACATTTATGTAAGTGGTAAATTGTCCCCGTTGCTCATTAAACATCTCATCCAAAACGATTCACATTGTTCTTCTTTGTATGTACCCAAAATTAAAATGCATACAATGACAAGGTTTACATGACATTTATATCGTATCTATAGTGAATTGTATACTCAATTACCTTTGTCACTCTTGCCCAAGTCTTGACAATGGGTACCTGAGTAATGGAGTGCTTAGGTAGTAAATACTTTTAGGCCGAGTGCTTCCAAGTTGGTTACTTGAGAACTTAAACGTAGCCAGTGTTAATAAAGAATTTACGAATGCCTGTGGAGACGAGCTTGAGAGAATCTGCGGACGCTGGGCCATCGTCTTTTTCTGTGGTGGTTACGCAGACACAGCTGTTCTTGAGGCTGAAGTATTTCGTCTGTCCTGTTGGTGTGTTTCTATGGTGACGGGCATACTGTTACCGATAAGCAGGAATATGTCTGTTCGTGGCGTGCTATCGCTTGTTTAACTGATTTTTTCCTGCTGCAGCAGCTTATGAAGCCTAATGGTTCCGCTCTGAAGGTTAGTTCCGGTCGACGAATTCCTTACTGTAGTGTGAGCTAGCGACACACTAGAAGTGTAAATAGTTTTTTGCTCAAAATGCATTGATATTCTACCAATGCAAAAATCTCAAATTTCCTGAGTCTCGTAAATGGTAGCTCTGATACTAATATTTTCAAATGTATTTCAATTGTTCATGTGCAATTTTTAATTTGCAGGCGAGATTATCATCCTTAGTTCATCACTTATCAATGTTAAAAAGCTAAGAAAAAAACAGTCACATTCCACTAAAACTTAGGGCAGCCAAGTATCAGTCACCATATTCCTATAAAAACGCACTGATTTGGCACCGCCATTCGGCCAAAACTTCAAATTACAGACTTTTCACATTATAAATGGCAATACGAGAAGTCAAAATAAATCACAAAAATCTAACTCGTTCAAAAAGCGTTAGCCAGCTTCATTTTTAACGTCGTATTGAAAAACATCAGCTAAAAATACGAGGAATCTTTCTTATTCACTCGAAAATATGAGAATACGAGTTGTCCGCTAATAAATTCCAGGTTTCTTTCGCATTCGCAGAAAATTCTTAAACTAGATCAAATTGCTCTGATAATACCCAACAAAATGTCGGCATTTAAAACGCCTCACACCGAACTAAACACATGGCTCTTAATGGCTAAATTCATATTCGAATCCAACGAACTTTGGGGCAAATCCAGATTAACAATATTTTAAGAACTTGAAATATCAACTAATTCCTTCACCTTAGCCAAAGTAGAAAAATATTTGAAAAACTAACACACTTGTGTATGATAAGTCATATTTCAGAAATAGCTCTATAATCAATCTTGCTATTATGCGTATATTTTTGTGCTCCTATGTGGTAAAAAACATTCAGCAAGGTACAATTAACTGAAAAAATGTATCCATGTGTCCGAGACAAAAAGTAACACTAACAATGGTTTCTAATTATTCTTTTAACAACGCCTAAAAAAGCTCAAACTCATCTGAAACGCCATTCGAAAGCGTAAAGTTCTCACCTCCCAACAAAATCTCCGTGTGGGACGTCAAGTCCTCCTGAATCGCAAGTCCTGAACTCGCAGGAGACACCGAAGTAGTTAGTGAGACAGCGACATGTGTTAGGACTGATGCACTGGCCGCCATTTCTGCACGGCACTTCACAGTGAGGGACACAACTGTTCTTCCTGAGGGGTGACAACGAGTTCTTGATGACCCAAGAACCGGAGGTGCAAATGATGGGCGTGGTCGGAGATGACGTGTTCACAACCACGTAGCCAGTATCACACGTGAGCGTTCCGTTTGCGGGAGAACTACGGTGGGGAAACATCATCAGATTAAGTTACCAATTAAAATATGAGTGAATAAATTTTAACTAAATTTTTGTAACGTATGTCATATGAAGAAATGTAAAATTTGAACATGAACACCCAAGTTAATTCCCCCCGAATGTTTATCCCTTACATCAGTTAGTTGTAGGATAAGAGTTGCATTTACCTGGAACTGAACAACCCTTTTTCAACCTCAATATCGCTAGGACATTTTTTGAACTGGCACACGTCTCCGTAGTAATTTTCTGCACAAGTGCAAACGTGCGGTGCCGAACAGACGCCCCTGTTTCTACAGGGCGGGTCACAAACTGGCACACACAATTCAGTTGTGTGTCGAGAAGCTGGCTGAACTGTCCACGTCCCATCAGTACACACGGCCTGTACTCCTTCAGTGGCTGCCTTAAACTCAGCCTCGCACTTCAGGACTCTCGGCGTGAAGAAGTCTCTGAATTTAAGACATAATATCGGACAATTAGCTAAAAAATGCAGATAAATATACAGTCAGACGTTTTATTTATATATATATATATATATATATATATATATATATATATATATATATATATATATATATATATATATATATATATATATATATATATATATATAAATAAAATATATATATATAAAATATATATATAAATAAAATATATATATATATATGTGTTTTTTAAATACTCTACTCACATTGTCCTGTAAAACGCTATGACCGAAGCAAGAGAGGACAGTTTTTTCCCCAAGGTCCTTTATTTTTCATTGTCTCCCACATCTCGACTGCACGAGGTTTAACATTTCAAGATATGATCTGAGACCACATAAATAGTGCAATACGTACTTACTCGCATGCAGGGCTGCTTAAGCAGCAATAGTACGAGCAACGACCTTCTACACTTGCTCTTCTAACTATTATGAGTATTTAAGATGCAGGATTCAGTTTATATGCTCTTTATCTTTAGCTTATAAAAAAATATGTACTGTTAAGGTGTGATAATTAAAACATATGCTGAAATGCTGATAATTTATGTTAACAATCGACATCTGGGAGGCAATTAGTTTCCGGATTAAAATAAGAACGAAGCACTCCTAGAGCGTTTAAATTGTACCTTATCGCTGTATATCAGCACTATTGAGCTACAGTGTCCTAGTTACTATCCAAGGTGAACAATAAAACTTCATTATTATTTGACGCAATACATGCATTGGGATCTAGGTTTCAATTCTAAACGTTAACACCTTCAGACTGATGATGATGATGCTCCTAGCGATTGTTCCCGTCCTCTGCGGCGCGTGGGATAGAAGCTCGTAGGTGCGCCAAATGAAAGATCGTCGTAACCAGTGTTACCATCAAGCCATCACAAGGCAATTTCTTGGCTTACAGAACTAATTGCATTGCTCCAATATGCCGATTGTGCAAATTCTCCTGTAAATTTCTTTGGTGTTTAGGCCAATACTGTCTCCATCCAGCGTAGAATTAACATTTAGTTTCTTGTGTACAGTGGGGCCATACTGATTATTCTCTTTTACTCCAGAAAAGCGGAATGTCAATCTTCACTTTGATAAGATGAGTATATCTGTACTAGAGATCTCATCTTACGAAGTAAGCAATCACTTTGGGTGAGGCCTCCGACGTACCCGTTCACTGAAAAGGGCCATCCTACAGTATATTTTTGTTATTAACCGGTCGACCTATAAGCATACAAAGGCTATTCAACATACTCTTTTTCTTAAGTTTAAGTTGACTGCGTGTTTGTTTTCTTTATTAAATTAGCGATGTTTGAAGTGTTTCCCATCCCTCTCTTGACCTGTTTGGTCGGGCTCTTGTGCATTCTAATACCTGAAAACTGGGTGCCTTGTGTCGTAGGTAGGACAGTAAAATCAGATGCATGAGATACACTAAGTTAAGACATCATCATCACCATTCTTCACACTGACATGACAAATATTATTTATATACAACCATGAACCAAGGACGAAACTTTACGACAACCGTTTCAGTTGAAATAAAATTGTGAATTTCCTAACTCAAAACTGTTTTTTCTTCTCGTAGAACTGGTAACACAATTACGGAATATTTTGGATCCCCTAAACCCAACAGAACTCCAAATAGCATATTTTCAAGGAGACTAATTTCGATGCAGCATCAAAAAGTTGCAACACTATGAGTACCTAAGAATTTGGACAGAGAGCACATCATACTCACGCTCCAGGAAAATCTCCGTTGTTGACTGCAGGAAGATGGTCTTGACAAGACTTGAGCTGGCATTGCACGCCATAGTAGGAAAGCGAACACTCGCAAGTGTTGGGCGAGACACACACGCCTGCATTGAGGCACGACAACTCGCAGTGCGGCTCACAGGTGTTGTTGTCAGCAGGTTTGTTTATGCCTTCAATGAGCCACTTTGTGTCCATGCAAACGAGGCGAGCGGAGGTGTTGGCAGACCCAGATATTCGGTAGCCGTCAGAGCAACTCAAGCGACCGTACTCCAGGGAGCTGACATGTTCCAGAAAATTATAATATTCATGGTAAATTAGCCCAAGAAATGTACATCTCAGGATTAAAAATAGATTCAAAGCTTTTGGTATTTTTTCATAGTAAAACATCAAGTCGGGCTGATCGTCTCCAATAGTATTAAATTAAGTTGAGCTGCTCCGTGGCTTAACAGATACTGGAACTGTAGAGAGTCAACCAAATTACGCCTATAATTAAATGCACATAATGTGGTCTACCTGATCTCAAGTTGACCGTGTTCTACTGGAGACAATTTCTCAGGACATTTCCCGAACTCGCAACGGGCGCCGTAAAATTGGCCTGGACAAGAGCACATGTTGGGCGCCACACAGCGTCCCCCGTTGACACACCCAGGTTCACACGTGGGGACACACAGGTCTGGTGATGATCTGTCATTCCCCTTCACCTCCCATGAGCCGTCATCACACTCCAGTGTTACACCATCACCAGCAGGAGAATGATAGCCCTCATCACAGGTCAAGTTACGGGTTCTGAACCCATCACTGTTGAAACATGAAGAAACCAGCGTTTCATGAACGAACGTTTGAACTCAATTTTTTTCAGCTTAATTTATTAATAGTGGTGAAAGAAGGTGTGATCACAACGCTTAAACAAATTTTGAAGTCCAGTGAGTAGATGTTTTTGGCAGATCAAGAAATTTTCACTTACAGTTTTCGAAGTTTCAAAAAGAATAATCAATGTGAATACAAGTTTACCATTGACATCTGAGCGTGAGTGAACTCCAGGTACATGCTTCGGGTTATATTTAAACGTTACAATTATCGATTATCCTCAGCGAACTATGAAGGTTGTATGAAGGTTGTGTGTCGTTCTACTGTTTCTTCCTTTCATTCTAAATTCATTTAGAAATTGTAAAGCACCTCGATTTCTCATCTGCTCGTAAAATGGATGGTTGCGTGCTTTCATTAAGATTCAGTTTTGTCTTTGCTTTCACTGAACACTTTTAATTCTTGAGGCCAGAAAGTAGTCGCATTATCACCATATTCTCTAATCTTTGAGTCTTGTTTCAGAGGTCGGCAATGGCACTAACTTCAGACCCCAATTTTTTTCGCATTCTCACAGACATTACCGCAGTTGCTTACGAACGTTTTTTAAATCCTCACTGAGATTGGGAATTTGTGTGCGGACTCCTGCATTCTGTCTCCTGTTAAATTGTCAATTCTTGTCAAATCGAAATATCACGCTGTTCATTGAACACCATGCCCCGGCTTGTGATTTTATATGTATTGACTCTTTTAGAAAGTCGTCTTTCACCAACCAGTTCTCTTATCGACAATCCATGGTTACTTCTCAATCATGCGTTCATTTTCTTTGTAGACTCGTACAAGTACATTCACACTTGGGTAAACATTGTGTACAATCGTCCATTGCTGCATCACAAATTGAAAATAATCACCAAAATTAACTGACAATAGGGCATAAATATTTCCAGGAATAATTATTATCTGATAAAATAGGATAGATCCAGGCAAGCTAATCCTGAAACCGCACTCGGTAAGTGGAAAGCATTTGGTATGAAGAGCTTCTTAGATTATACGAATTCATCATGCATAGAAACATGGCCAATAATACTTCTCACCTCCCCTGGAAGTCACCGTGCGGTACATTTACTCCATTAACATCGCAAGTCCTGAACTCGCAGGAGACACCGAAGTAGTTAGCGAGACAGCGACATGTGTCAGGACTGATGCACTGGCCGCCATTTCTGCACGGCACTTCACAGTGAGGGGCACAACTGTCCTTCCTGAGGGGTGACCACGAGTTCTTGATGACCCAAGAACCGGAGGTGCAAATGATGGGCGTGGTCGGAGATGACGTGTTCACAACCACGTAGCCAGTATCACACGTGAGCGTTCCATTAAAAGGAGAGCTGAACAGAAGAAAATGTATTGTACATGATGGTGTAGAAGCCAGGGAAATACACGCGAAGAAAATTTAGTTTGAAATTTTTCCATCTGGGAACTTCAAACAATCGCAAAATAATTTTCCAATTACACTTTTTGAGAAATGTACGCAAGGTGCGTAAAACTACGCAGGAAAATCGTTACGTTATATGATCAACATTTTAAAATTAATAACTGACAATAACAAAATGATAAACTTATTAACACGTTTCCTGCGATTGCCTAGCCGGTGCAAATCTTTACTTTGTACACAATCACTAAAAGACTTGGAAAAAATTACAGAACCTAACCTAAGTGACCCACCAGTGGGTCCCATCGCAAGAAACGTGTTAAAGCATTTACATTGGTCGTTTATGAAGGTTATCAAAATTTTGTCTCCCTTTTCATAGCATATTTCACGCAACAGAGACCTAAAATTCTGCATGTAGATAAGAAAATCTCATGCAAATGAAATCTTTTTCCACAAGTGTGAGCTTCCAGGTTACAAGGGAGAGAAAAATTTATGTGGAGTTAGTGTGTTAAACGTTTATAGTGAGAAAATATTAAACACATGTACTACCCACTAATCAACAAAAAAAATGATAAAAGGGGCGTTCATCGAGAAATTAAACGATATAACATAACAGACAGACTGTGAAAATGAGCAAGTTTTCCCCAAAAATAGAAAATATTCATTGAATTGAATTTGAATGTACACCCCGAGTACTGGTCTCCTAGAACCCGAGTACCTACTGGTCTCCTAGAGCCTGAGTACAGATGTAGAATTCACCGACAAAATCCAGTAATTTTTTTCACGTTATAGTTACAGACTCTCAGGAGTCGAATAAAAAATAAATATGTTCTGCAGGGGCAGAAGCCAGAAAACAATTTCTGCTGGCACTGTGAACACATTCAAAAATCGTCTCGATAAATTCTGGATCACGAACCCCCCCAGTATTACATCGTACTAACTCTATGTCGCTAACTCCTTAAGGCTAATGTATGATTGAGATCAATGCTCGTGACATAAACGCCTGTGCGTGAGTGATATGTGTGCACATGACTAAAATGACTTACGTGGTTATGGTGTACGTGCTTGACTGATGGATTTACTTTAGAAGGCATGGGACTACGGTATTGAACCAAGAATGGGCCAAACAGCTCGTTCCTATTTCCTTATTCTATTCTATTCAGTGCAATGACTGGCCCGCAAACTTGCATGGTACAGAAATGGGTCCGAGACAGTTTGCTGCCAGTTTGTGAAGGATGATGATAACTGGGGGTTGAGCGAGAGCGTAATGGAGCAGAGATCGAGATAAATCGTCTATTAGACATGTTGATTAGGAACAAAATCTTTTCGGAATTATACCAAATTAGTGATATAAAGTATTCAAATTTCTCAAAAATGGAGCCTTCTTATTAACTCCTGCTTTTTTTCGCCAAGTATATCTATTATTTTGACTAACTGAATATGAAAATACCTGTAGTACAGTATACGTACAGTTGAATTTCCACCCTATATTATCCTAGAAATGTCAAAGAAACTTCTCAGTTTCCTTGCTCCCAAGGGTTTATGATCATTACAAAGAAAAGTAAGAGCTTGCTTCTAATATCTGTATTTCACGGCTAAATTTTCCAAAAATACGAGAATTCGAACCGTGTCGCTCAAGCAGGCCAACCAACTAGATAACGCGGAAGGCGCGCCACGAATATAAAGACACACTGCTGGTAGAGTCACCATTGTCATTGCGCAATGTATTTCATAGTATGAAATAACTATAGAATTATAAGAAAAAGTTTCACTTAAGAATCATTTCTCATCATCAGCAGCCCATTCAGGTGCTTCTTTACGTTCACCGATGGTTCTCGGCATAGAAAAATTACACTCATCCTTTTTCTGCCACCATGCAATCCGAGTTTGATGGTAAACGAAGAATAGCACAAAAAATATACTGTCTTGACAAAATCAAGTGGAACAAATGCATCAATTTACTATTCGACTAACTTCCCACCACTATATACTTATATATATAGATCATGTATTTAGTATTTTATTAAAAACGTTCCAGGTATTTGGAAGCAAGTTCCTAATTGCCTTTCAAACGCGTGTTGGAGTGTAACTAACCTTTAAGAGTTTTTATCGATACTTACGACCCAATTATTATAAACTTGCTTAACATCCTACTGTTTTACTCGCACTTCTTGCATTAAAACTACTCGGTATAAAAAGAATTTCGTTAAAAATACAGTAGTACCTGTAAAATGACAACCTATTCCTATTAGTCAATACACGTTTTAGACAAAGAAAAGGTACATTACCTGAATAAGAAGCTTCCTCTATCGACCTTAACAAAGCTGGGGCATTTTTTGAACTGGCACACGTCTCCGTAGTAATCTTCTGCACAAGTGCAAACGTACGGTGCCGAACAGACGCCCCTGTTTCTACAGGGCGGATCACAAACTGGCACACACAATTCAGTTGTGTGTCGAGAAGCTGGCTGAACTGTCCACGTCCCATCAGTACACACGGCCTGTACTCCTTCAGCGGCTGCCTTAAACTCAGTCTCGCACTTCAGGACTCTCGGCGTGAAGAAGTCTCTGATTTAGGAATATAAAAGATTGCCGTGTGGAGAATATGCCCACTCATTTATTTCCCTCCAAGTCAGGAGCCTAGCTAATTATGCTGAAATTCATTTAGAGGATGGAATTCTAAAGTCGCTTCAATCAAACAAAGTAGCGGATGGACCTCAAACTATAGAAGTATCATGAACTCTTCTTATGGAACCGACTGAAATGGATGCTTCTTATGGACCGAATAGAAGAACTTACTAGTAAAAAGGACACAGCGTAGCCTTAAGAAGTCTTCCACCGCATTCGGAGTCAAGAACGGAAGGATTACAAAATGTGTTTCGTAGCTTTAGTACGAGATGCAAATAATACTATACGTGTGCAAGATATCGCTTAATATCACTATATTAGAACAGAGACACGGAATAATTAACGCTAGATAAAAAGAATAATACCAACTAAATTTGCGCTACGTTACGCAAAATACTGTGGCGTTTTAGAAAGGTTATCCAAGCTTGAAATTACTATATATTTGTAACTGTGAACGAACCCTGAATGTAGTGCTTACCTCAGTAAATGGCAGCAGGTGGAGAGCGTGCAATTAAGCTTTTGTATCAAAGTATGGCTAATAAAACTTACTAACCTTCCATAAAGTATAAGCGTCACGGAACTACGTGCTGATATCAACAAACGCACCGGATTCCAATTAAGTTTCTGTATTTTTAATACTATGATTCAATTAAAACAAGCCCCAATTTATTCTGGTAATCATATCCACTCTCTCACAGTTGCGCAAAAGAAATATGCTGCATTGCCTCCTGCTACTTAAGCTGTAATATTTTGTACTGATAAATTTGCTTAGCACCTGTGAAAATTACAATGCTATTACGAAACAGGCCTTCACTCCATTTTTCGGTAGAGTCATTTAGCCTTATGGTATATTTTCTCTCACTCAACAGTCGTAACGTTATAAAAAATGGTTTAATTTATAACAAATTTCCAACTAGTATTCCTTCAACAACACAAAATCGCTTAACGCTGCACCATAAGATGAAACTTCCCTTTGCAAAGTTTCCTCTGCAATGTTTGTTGTACATTGACAATTGTCGTGGATTTTACCACTTCCTGCAGCACTTTGATTATAAAAACAATTCAAATTGATGCAAGAATATCACGCCGTTAAGGTCAAATAGAACCTGAAAACTTGAATAGACAAAACCAGTACATATTCAGAAAATTGTAAAGTCACCGCGGTAGAAGCGTTCTTACAGTTTTCAGCAGTTTCCAAAGTTGAAAATTCACTGCCTTTTTTGAAGCCTTACCCTCTGTCCTCTTCTGCTCTTGATAGTTCATTATTCATAACCAAACGCATGCCAAAACTTCTTTAATATACGTAGAAAATCATGCTGTTATTTTATGTTTCAGTAATTTCGTATTCAGATTAAGGTTCTCATTTGTTCATCAATTTTGTGTTTCAACATAAACGTAGGCACCTACAGTATGTATATGGCATTAGTTATTAGTTGGGTATTGAGAATGAATAACATCATTTAGTTTTGCTATTTGATATTATAGGAAGTTAATCTTTAGTGGTTATCTGAAACAGCGTCATTTCAACTTTTCTTGAGATTTGAAAGAGGTATTTTTTTCAAAATATCATGACTATTACAAAATCTTTCGACAATACAATGGGGCTCCATATCGAAGCTTGACATTGTAAAAATATATTTTTCAACTAAGTTTTTACGCGTTCAGGAATAAATTAGGCACAAAAAATGTTTACCGCAATAATATATACAACTCGAATTGTCTCCAACACTTGCAAGATGATACTAACCTCCTAGTAAAAGCCTTAATAATTTTCGAACCCAATTCTTGAAGTTTGAATACTCTAAAAAAGAAAAAAATTGCTACACATGGACCGATACCTCAGCGGCAAATTTTTAGCTGGAACTCGAAACTACGAGACACTGAGATATTTACTTTAGAAGAGTTTCTGCTATAATCGTGACAGATAAATTGAGTAAAGACAACAAAGTGTACTCACCCTCCAGGAAAATCTCCGTTGTTGACTGCAGGAAGATGGTCTTGACAAGACTTGTGCTGGCATTGCACGCCATAGTAGGAAAGCGAACACTCGCAAGTGTTGGGGGAGACACACACGCCTGCATTGAGGCACGACAACTCGCAGTGCGGCTCACAGGTGTTGTTGTCAGCAGGTTTGTGTATGCCTTCAATGAGCCACTTTGTGTCCATGCAAACGAGGCGAGCGGAGGTGTTGGCAGACCCAGATATTCGGTAGCCGTCAGAGCAACTCAAGCGACCGTACTCCAGGGAGCTGACATGTTTCAGAAAATTATAATATTCATGGTAAGTTAGTTCAAGAAATGTATGTCTCAGGATTACAAATAGATCCAAAGCTTAAGGTATTTTTTCATAGTAAAACATCAGGTCGGGCTGATCGGCTCTAATAGTATTAAATTAAGTTGAGCTGCTCCGTGGCTTAACAGATACTGAAACTGTAGAGTCAACCAAATTAAGCCT
Source organism: Trinorchestia longiramus (assembly GCA_006783055.1). Taxonomy (NCBI): domain Eukaryota; kingdom Metazoa; phylum Arthropoda; class Malacostraca; order Amphipoda; family Talitridae; genus Trinorchestia; species Trinorchestia longiramus. The sequence goes on along the minus strand of VCRD01001478.1, from coordinate 13,701 downwards.
ATAATTAAATGCACATAAATGTGACCTACCTGATCTCAAGTTGACCGTGTTCTACAGGAGACAACTTCTCAGGACATTTCCCGAACTCGCAACGGGCGCCGTAAAATTGGCCTGGACAAGAGCACATGTTGGGCGCCACACAGCGACCCCCGTTGACACACCCAGGTTCACACGTGGGGACACACAGGTCTGGTGATGATCTGTCATTCCCCTTCACCTCCCATGTGCCGTCATCACACTCCAGTGTTACACCATCACCAGCAGGAGAATGATGGCCCTCATCACAGGTCAAGTTACGAGTGCTGAACCCATCTCTGGTGGGGATTTCATCGATTAATGTACTGAAGCACCGAGCTATGAATTAACGATGACGATATTTTCAATGGAAATGTAGTAGAAATCTGTGAGTTTTAAGCTATTCATTACATGTTACTTTGAAAATCATCATATATAATCAAGTCAGAGCTTCGAAAGCCTCAAATTTCAGATCCAATATTTCCCTTTCTTTGCTCTACGGTCCACTTTCTTCCCAACGACAGATCTTCTCCATATAAATGATTTCAAAATATTTATTTCAAAAACTAATAGAATAGATTTTTGTTTGAGATTTCTTATTTCTTAGAGCAATAAAATCTCAGAATGTCGAAGTCCACCTTTCTCAGATAGAAATGGCTTGTATTTAATTAAAACAAATAATTCTTTCGCATTATCAAAAAATTCAAACACATGTTTTGGACTATAAAGAAATATTCTGTGTTTAATCAAAAAATGTTATAAATTGTCTCTGTAAGTCTAGTATATGGAATTCCTCAACTTCTGTTATGCCATTGCTTGGCAGGTAGCGTGGTGCCAACATGTATAACGATTGGCATAAAGCCACCCATTCGTGTAGTTATATGATGACATTCCATTTCATATACTTAGAGCTAAGCAAATTAAGCAAAAAGTGGCTTATGCATACGCTAAGAATCGTTCGAGTTCGGTTTTTTGCTCCTTGTAAATGATTCACCTCTGAGAAGATAGTTCTGTTTAAAATGTTGAATTTTCACTCAACTTTCCAATAATTAATTTTCAGAGGTCACTTCAAGCAAAGTAGCAGCATTAGCTACTGGAAAAAGAATGATTTTGCACCGGAAATACACAGCGAGCACCTCGTTTCTTAACAAGCAGGCACCCTTCTTGATATACACAGAGTACAGTAAATTTATCGGCTACAGCACGAAAACCTGACATTAAATAGTTGTGTACCCCTGCAGTAACTTCACCACAAGTGCGATTTAGTAAGATTATGTTTATTTGAGTTGTTAACAGGTGTAGTTAGGGCTTATTCGACGAGGGAGTTTATTTCAATGTATATTAGTAAATATAAAGCTTTGCGTTAGAAGAAAGTTAAGCATTACATATAATCCCCATTGACTTTAAGCCCTGTGCTCAGCCTTGTGTGAACAGGGTTTGACTGAAATACGTTAAATCGAGTATTTTTGGGTAACTTTAGAAATACAAGTTTGCTCGGCGTCACTTACGGTAATTTGTTATGAATCTTGAATAATACCTGGATAAATCTGCATTGGAAAGGTATTATTTAAATCCACTAAGAATCAGGATACTGTTGCCTGATCGTAGCTAACTTTTTATAATGATGATTATGTGCTCATAACACAATCTAATATAATCATAATTAATCTATTTAACTCTCAGCATGTTAATTGCAACTCATCCTTTCATTCGATATTGGCATTTAGTTCTAGAATGATACGTAGAGGATTAATTGACATGACGGAATTTTACTTGATAGAAATCGACTTACGCCATACATTTAACAGAATCAAAATAAGTATACAAGCAGCTCATATGGCCTGTTTTCATACGCCTGATTACCTTAGGTGTAATTTATAGCATGCAGTTCAGTAGGGCGAAGAAACAGGATCACTTTTTTCGTCGCTTCACGGCACCAAATTTCAAAACCTTTCAACAATATCGAGAAAAATCTCAAAGCAGTTGCTCATAAGAGATGTTAAAGAAACGATAAAATAATCTAGAAATCCACACTTTACGTTAATTCAGACTGTTTTTATTTAGCAACTTCGAATATCTACTTCTCTTACCGGCCGGGGAAGCTGCCGTGCTCTGGCTGATCCACATCAGTTCCACAAATACGGAACTCGCACCGCTGGCCAAAATATGTGGATGGACACTCGCACATGTTCGGTGTCACACATTTTCCTTCGTTGTGGCAAGACGGATGGCAATGAGGCGCACAAACTGATGATGGCGATAAAATTTCACCAGAGGACTCCACTTGCCAGTCACCATCTTCACAATTTACTGGGCTTTCTTTATCAGAGGTGCCTCGCACAACGTATCCATCCTCGCATGTAAGTTGCAGTTGAATTGTAGATCTAGAAACACCACAGAAATTGTGAAATGTTAATGTTAAACACCGATTTATTCAATTCTAAAAAAATTGATTAAGCCTGGAACAATAATATACAGGCTGAGAATTATGTTTTGTAGGTGTGTCGATTGAAATACTGCTGAACAAAAAGAAAATAAAAACTTTTACGTTTTGATAGTATATTTCATGAGTAATATTAGCACCTGATAAAGTATGGTCCTATTCGTTGTTTTCAGGACAACTGCCAGCTTGTTGGTTTAAAAGTAGATACAATGGGTTTCATGATGAATGCACTGCATCAGTTTTCATCAGTTCCTCTAATTTAACATTATTTTTATCCCTGAAATTATTTTCCAGTTTCCAGCGAGTTTCTCATCTCCCCTCGTTATTGTTCACATTATTGTGTTGTTATTGGTTTTAGCTTTTCCAGTCATAATGATATCAATTTAAAGTTTAACATATTCTACATCGTATTAATATACTGAAATGATTCTGAGTTTACTTTTGAGCAACCATTGCGACATACCTTCAACACATTAGGAAAAAAGTTTCAAAGTAGAGAGTAGAAACTTTATGAACTCCAGGTAACTTGAAGCAATTAAGATAAGAATAGTACAGATATTAATGCATTTAGCTACGATAGAAAGCACTTTGCTGCCATATCGTAAAAGTATGTTAATTTTACTGATAACTTACTTTTTTAACAGTGTTCCTCTTTCAACATCTTTAATATTTTGATTGCAGCTGCGAAATTCACAGATTGAGCCAAAAAATTCAGCTGGGCACTTGCACTCGCTAGGTCCGATGCAGACTCCTCCATTGAAGCAGCCATGGATGCACTGAGGGAGGCAAAGCTCATCAGAGATGACGGAGGCGGAGACGGAGGCGGTGACGGAGGCAGGGTTCTTCCACTTGCCGTCTACGCACATGATGGTGGTGTTGGCTACCGCCGGTTTGTAACCTTCATCACACACTAAGTTGCGGACTAAGCGTTCACTGAAATGTATTGAATACGTACGTTTATATTTAACCCTTTCGATACGGCTTTTTCTCTCTGTTGAGACATATGTGTCACAACAGGGTCAAAAAGGTTAAAGAGGGAATGTCAACGAGATATTTTAACAAAAAGGGGAGGTATAGGAAAGAAAATTAATACACGTATAATTACAGACGTCTGTAACTTGAACACGGATGTGTGAACGATTTAATGTACAGATTTCATTTTAAAGCGTATTCTTATTGTGAATATTTAAAAATTTCCGATAAAATTCACTAGAAAATAATGATCTCAAAAATATACATAATAGGCCGGAATTTTGAGAATGTATTAATTAAAAGTGACTCCTCATTGCAATCAGTTGCTTCTCATTCAATCACTCTTATTCTCAGTAACGCTTTCAAAGTGAATAAATATTTAAAAAACTCCCTAGATTTTGTACTAGTAAAGGACGGCATTTACCTGATGTTTTTGCGTCGAAAGTAAAAACTTGATATTAAGTCATAAGGAAACTACTCATATTTATAGTTGTTGATTCAAGACAAAGTATTTGAATCTCCAACTATGAATATTACATGAAAAAATGCCTTATTTATTCTTAAAAAATCGAGGATTGTAAGACAATAATACATCTTTTTGATTTATTGAGATTCCGAATAGTTTAAATTTTTATTTACTTAACATCTTACATTTTGAATTTGAGTAACAAATTTTAGTATAATTGTTTTTGTTGAAAAGAACTGGCGTCTTTGTGCATTCAAGCATTTCAATACATTTCGACAGTCAAATTGAACCTCCCTTTGCTTCACTGATGGAAATTTGAATTCAACACGTAACCGTTAATACCAAATACTACTTGAATATTGCGAAAGAACGTTTCAGAAGATGGAGCCAATTCAAATCGTCTATTCTGCCAATCGCAACGAGCAAATGTTATTCTTATTTCTTTGAGCCCAAATACAATTTTAATATCCTGGAATTTTTAATTATTACAGACACATGCTCCCTTGCCCTTACGTAAGCGATCCTGCCTGAATATCTGCATTATTTGGAGAAAACTTGATTTTCGACCGAAGTCATTCCGTGGTGCTACGTGCTCGTCAACAGCATTTTTCATGATATTTACAGCATGGGACTTGGGTATCCACGTAATGGAACTTGGGTATCGGCCCAAGCATCGCCCAAACGGCTGGTTCTTATTGCCTTATCCTATTCTATTTCTTAATAACTCGTAAACACAAAAAAATTATTTGCATCCAACAGGACATTGTAATTAATTTCTGGGGTCTCTTTAGCACCCACTGCACTTGATGGATTAGAAATTGAAATTTCTAAACTAATGTACAAAAAGTGACACTCACCTGCCTGTGTAGGAGCCATGTGGAGGAGAGACAGGTTCCTCTTCGCAAGCTTGGAACTGACAAACGAAGCCGAAATAGTGACCCAGGCAGTTGCAGTGTCCAGGGGCGGTGCAAGTCCCATTGTTTTGACAGGGTACGTCACAAACAGGATAACACTGTTCTGGCACTGGAAATATTCCTTTGAGCGCATGCTTCATCATCCATACCCGATTTTGGCAAACGCCCGTTGCTGTCGACAATCCTTTTTTCATTTCATATCCAGGGAAACATTGAATATCGTATTCTTTCAGACCTTCCGAAGTTACTCTGCCCAAAATTAAGATTTATCAGCTATAGCGAGGTAAAGTACACGAACGTATATATATATATTATTTATATACACATGTAGACAATGAAAGCTACTCTTAAATGACTTATCAGCGTAGAAAAATATTTTAATACAAGTAAATGAAGGTACGTGCTTAAATTATCGATTATAATCATAGCAGAACCTTCAAAGGAAGAAATTTCAAAGATCAGATCTTTTTCGAAAACGGGATTCCTTAACAAAAAAACCTTTTGAGCATTGATTCTCAAATAGTGGTCCGCGAACCGGTGCTGGTCCGCGGACCACCAGCTGCCGGTACGCGGTGAATTTCCCGAAAAAGAAAAAAGAAGAGCATAATTTCAGTAATTTCGTCTCAAGCACTGCAGTAAAAAGCTTATTAACTGGTTGGTGGAGCGTGGTACTCACCAGCCGTGGTAGAGATTGTGCAAGTAATTGTATATTTCTGGTGTAAATAATTATTACTAAGAAATATTACTGGTACCTGGCACATTGGAAAAAAACTGCCGGTGCAGCACATCAGATAATTTGAGAAGCACTGCTCTAAATTACGAACTTCTACTGACTCCATCTAGTGAGCTCCTCAGACACGAAGAACAGATTTCTCAACTCATAATTAGATAAAAATTATCAGTAAATATACGAGTATATTCAAATAAACAAGAATAGATTGATGGGTGTGCAAATTAATAAAATAAGCGCTGTTGTGGCGGAAAGTTAGTTTTTTAAAAGATTTCTTGTTATATTGGAACTTGAAACGGAGTAACCTGGTACTCAGAGTCATGGGTTATCAACTGGCCAGAATAAAAACAATTCAACGTACAACCTTGAATCACAATGATTCAGTCATGATCCAATTCATTATTAATGGTATTCTTTTTAATGCAAAAATTAGGTTTCAGTATTATCCAGGGACATGTATTTTTTTTCATTTTCTATCGTATTATTTTTATTTATATGCATATATGCATGTAAATTGTGGATAAAACGCACACTATGATATAACTAAACAACATGAGGGTATCTGAAACAATCACTTGGCGTTTGAGAAGGAGTTCGTCACCGTAGGCATGGCCCCAATGCAAGACCTCTGAGAACACGTGTTTCCTTCAAAGCCAAGCTTGCACTTGCATGTCTTAGTAGTTTCATTTTCACAACGACCATTAGGACTGCATTTCCTTTCACACTCTGATACGCAGGTGAGAGACTTTCCGTGAGGTACAACAGGTGCTGTGTCCATTTCCATGCTGATCACGGCCCACAGACCATCACTGCAGCGCAAGTAGTCGGGTTTAGGAGGGTAGGGATATTCGAGCACCTTGCCGGGGTCGCAGTAGACTAGGGAGCGAGTGCGACCTCTGCCAGATAAACAATGCTGCTAATAATAGTGATAATACTAAGAGAAACAGTAATTACAATAGACTTGAAGCATTTATGTGATAATGGGTCTGTACTGTCTGCCCAACCATAACTGAGCGTTGGACTTTGGATAAAAAGGTACATTTAAATTCAGGTATTAAAAAATCAAGAGAAGGTGAAACATGATAATCCGCAGGAGCAAAACTTAACAGATAACGGATATGTATTTCCCTGGTTATAAAGAGATGATTTATATCAAGTAAATTAATTAAATGTATACAATTCTGATTTAATACGCCTAACTGCAGTGTAGTTTTCCAAATAACTTGAGTTTTGTAAGGTCACGTTTCATTTCAAAAGATGTTGTGCGACCGTGCGTATTAGAGATTTAGATGATCGTATTAAATTTCCGGCTCTGATTTGCGTGTTCTGCAACTCTAATACGGAAAGAACTCATTGTTATACCACTGTATCCAGAGCGACAGTAGTACATCATAAAATTTATTGAATGAAAAAGATCAAAACAGGAGTAGGCAGTTCATTTTCATGTTTATAAAATTATCCAATAATATATAACTTTAACAACCAGTATAAATAAGTTCATATGAAAATTATAAGATAATAAATCCCTGTACTAAAACATCGCAGTGTAGTATATTTGAGTATGAACAATGTTATGGACAAATAAAACCTTCAAATGTCATCTGCCTGCACACAGACTGGTGCAATTTGCGTGAATTTGTAATCTATAATATATCTCCGCTTTTTAAAAAAGCACTGAAAAAACTTTTTGAGCTAAATGACCATGAAATACTGAGTCCATCAAAGAATAAATAAACACTTCAGGAAAATGAAAGCTTGTGTACATATTCCATGAAAAAATTTATCCAGATACTTAAAAAGAACACGTTTCCTATGGCCTCGACAATTACAGAAGATGATCAGAGAGTTGAAGCGTTAACTTCCCGACATTTACGTGTAAAATGAAACGCTGCTTGTGCAACGTCGACCAATGAGTCCACTGGAATTGCAGTTTATGCTTTTTTAATGTCTTGTTTAAGGGCCGCTAATGTAGTCTATTTTCGGCGATACACTACTTTTTTTAGGGTCCCCAATTTGCACATTATTATTATTACATTTCTAGTTTGACTACCACCCCCCATATGTAGAAGTTCGCATGTGTCTTTATTGTCACTTATCTAAAACACAAAATACTGAATTTTTCGATCCTGACTGTCCTTATGAATCTCTTAAGTTAGTAGTAGCGTAACCCCCTTCAGCTCTTTTAACCAGCTCGTGGTTTACCACGTCAATTGACTTTAATTTTTTTTCAAGTACCTTTGGTTTTTCACCTCAATTAACTTTGTTCAAATAATTCAAATAACTTTCAAATAACCGGGTAAGTGGATTTTAAATGTTGTTCCCTTGTTTCTTAAGTGTTTTTTGGTTGTTTGGGGGGGGGAACCCTTTTCCTGATTTTTTTATAATCACAGGAAATTCTCTACGTGTAAATTAATGTGACAACGACCGGAATAAAAGAGTGCCATATGTTTATACTGCTCAATTTTGTTACACTGGCACACTACGCAATAAATTTTTGGGACGAACGCCTGAATTGAACGTAACATTTTCCTGTAACATGCATTCATTTTTTTTGGCAGACCTTGTACAAATTTCAAAATTAGTGAACATCCTGAACGAGTGGAAAAAAGTTTTTAGACTGCTTGACATCAATTGAAAAGTTCTACCACTTGAGAAACTTGGGCTTAAACCAGTAAAATATTTCTTACGAAACAGAAAACCTGAATTTATATCATTCACACTAAACATGTAGTGTAAATTTATGTCACACGCACCAAGCAAAAAATAATTCATGGTATCTCTTCCCTCAAAACCTTAAATTTATGTTGGAACGCTTGTTATGCAGGAAAACAATTATAAGAAAGCATCTAGTTCTGACAAAAAGTCACGAGTCAGGTACGTACTGTGAACTGTGTCAAATTAGGTATAATTACCTCGTGAGATTTGGAGACCTCTAAATCATTCTAAATTGACTTAAATTAACGTATCTTATAGTAACGACTACACGCGAAGGTCAACTCAAACTGAAAATTCTTGCCAATTTACGTCTGGTAGTTAAAGTTACGTGTTTTAACTACCCACCTTCTCTTTGACTTGCCGTTGATGACGACGATGTTATCACAAATTTTGCTCATCTCGATACATGCGTTATTCCCGTAGCAAATGCCGTTGCAGCCACCCTTACAGTCGGGTAAGCACGGAGGTATGCCTCCCAAATCGCTCAGTTTCTGAAATGACAGAAGAAAATATCTCTCACCGATTTGTCTGTTCAGCAGAAACTAAATTTATTATGAGTAAAAAATGTATGTATGTGCAAGACCGAGCATGTGTAATTTTTTCACAAAATTGTCAATCGCTTGGAAAGGGCAACAATGTACAAGAAAGTTAGATTCATAAAAAGTAAGTTCAGGAATTTTGAATTAATTCAATGAAATATGGAATCAGATTTTTTGGAATTTTATTTGATCAGATATTGGATAACATTTAAATTATTCCTGCTCCCTTTTATTCACTTATCAGTTTACATTTTTTGCTGATGGTTAACGCTTTCACAACAAGAGAGTCAAAGGAACAACACCTTTTTATCGAAAGTACTTCCTTTACATTTTAGCTTCCTGCACAAAACAAAAACTGAAGTTGAGTAGCCATTAGGTATTCTGTGTATTAATCGAGATGTTGCGAATTACCCTCGCGCAATGGCGAGAAAATCATCATCACTTTTTAATTAACTGTTCGTAAACTTTGTCTATGAGTACGAAATGGTTGTACCTGATAAAATAATAAATGGCAATGAAAATAAGATCATGATAAAGTTCCTACTACCATTATTTACGTAGTTATAAGTATTTGAAAAAATAAAACTTTTTTCTGGTAATACGTTCCACAACCTTGAATTACATACTTAGAAATGTATGAAAATAGCCAAGCAAAGATGATTTTCTACACTGGGAGAGAAGCAGATGAATAACAGCGCAAGGCGTTGGGAGATTTGGACCTCTGGCTTGAGACATGATCAGGCCACCCAGTCTTTGCAATGAATCGCCAAAAATTGTTCCATTTCTTATATCCCCAAATTTATATACAAATTATTATTCGCGATAGTAGTTATTTCAATACCCTATTTAAATAATTGGGTCTAGGAGGCACTTACATATAGCCATAGTTGATGAAACGAAGATCTAAGGTCGCTGTCTAAAAAAGTTAAATGTTCTGCTCTAGAGGATGGCACGAAGCATGCCAAATTCTGGCTGGTACATTGGATAGTTTCAGGATTTGTGGTGTATAGGAACGCAAGCAGAATCTCTTTGTGATTTTAGGTTAAAATCGATTTAAATCAATTAATATTGTATGCTGCAGCAACACATGTTTTTACTTTTTTGCTGACAAAACGAGAAGAATTAATATCTACACTATATGAAATAACATACCAGCAAGAAGTTCGCCTTTGTTTTATAGAGTAATCGATTGCGTCTCAAAACCCAAGTTAGAAAGTTCATCTCATATAGAATAAAGATGCAAAGCTCACCTTTACCTCATAAACGTTTTAAAAATGAAGCTTGCATAACTTTACTTACGATCCAAAAACATAGCTCGCCTCTTCATTGAGAAGCAAAGCTCACACGTACATCATCAAAAATCAAGGAAAAAGTTTGCCTTTGCTAACAGTATGCAAAATTTGTAGTTACGAGCCTCACAATGTATTATAGTTATGAACCTTGCATTTAGACAACTATTCGTCTAACAAAATATTAACCTCTCTAGAAAACAAGCGATGGTGTTTCGATGGTGTTTCTACGGTTATTAAAAATTCAGAAACCAAAGCTTACCAGGACTTTCTCGAAGACCCAGAAGCCGCCGGCGCAGTAGATAGGTGCCTTGAAGACCTCTTCTCTTATTTTGAAGCCAGTTTCGCATTCGAGCCATACGAGTTTGTCATTTTTCCAACTAAAAAGTAGTAATACAATTTAAACTCGAAAATTTGCGGCAATTCAGTTGTAAATACGCTCCATTGAACTCTGTGAACTCGAATTTCTTTCTCCATCCTAAATGTCACTGCCATTGAACAATAAAAAATTGTAGTCTAAGCATACTGGATGCGTGCATAATTTAATTAAGTACTGTAATTCCAAAAATGCATATATGTAAATTCTGATTACAAAATTCCAGTCTTTGAAATGACATATGTCTTTGGATTATGAAATAGAACTGCTTTACTCGACAATTTGCAAGATACATAGGCACCTATAATTTTCATATGAAACGGGAGAAAATGCGTGAATCTGACATACACATTCTATACGTAAGACTTTCATTAAAATTCCACTATTATCGATAACAATCTCACTCACTCTTTTGTTATTGTGCCTTTCACAGCGGCGTACTCGTTGATGTCCTCTAAACATTCATCGTGGGAACTGAGGTCACAGTAAGCACCCATCCAGGGGGCGGGGCAATCGCATGAAGTAGGAGTCTTGCATCTCCCCCCGTGAAGGCAAGGCTGGCTACAGACAGGCTCACACTTGAAATCGATCTTCAATTTGAGTTCGGTGTCCGTGGGAATAAATTTGCCCCCGTTACAAGTCAGTGTAATCGCTGTGTATTGAAGCAATAGTAACGTAAAATTAGTTTTTTGTTGTTTTGCAGTGCTACATAAAAACTGTCCAGTAGGAAGTATAAGCAAGACAGTTCATCAGAGAATATAAATTTACAGATGCGGGAAGTAATTTCGATATTGTGTTTTACTGGAATTAGCTCTACACATATATTGTAGTCTTAAAAGCAAGAAGACTTGCAACGACCATGAAAAACTGGAGTGTTTTGTAAACGAAATAATTTGTCCGATCGTTTCTCACTGGATTATAAAATGGAACTGATTTACTCGATGACTTGCAGAATACATAGGTACCCATAATTTTCATATAAAACATGAGCAAATCTGCCATTTCAATAAAATAGAAAAACATACAATGAACTACCAGCTACACCATACAATTACAGTAGAATCATTGGAATTAGATTCGAGATTTCGAATGAACTTGAAACAACCCCAATGCCTGTTTCGTCACCTTGAACACTTGTGCTGAAGTTTGTAGACACAGTTGAGAGGAAGGAAGACGTAAAACTGTCGGACTTGTACACAGCCTTGTAATTCTGGTCACAGTACAGCTGCAGCTGCTCGCCGCCTCTGCGCACGGTGTGCAAAGTACAGTATGTTTCGGTACATACAATTTAGCACTTTTAGCTGTAAGCTACTCTGCACACACAATAATAGTGACCTGCGATGTTAAAAGGAAACATTCGCTGAGAGCATCATCACTAATCTTAAGATGTAACCATTAAGAAATGAAAACCAATGAATATGTACTGTAAACTTGATTAGAAATAAGGTTTATTTCTTTCTTGTTCTTATAGATTTCTCCGTACTGATGTAATGACGTAATTTTCAATCAAAAAATTCAAAAATGCATACATAATCATTCTACTTTTTCAAAAAGTACGCATCATCTGCATGAATCCATCAATAATTGCGAATAAAAAGGGTGTATTCTTCCACAAACGAAATATTTATACTCGTACTTCATGATTTGCATTAGCGAAATAAGAGGTTTTTGACCCAAACATCTATGAGTCTTTTCCTCTAGATATTTTATACTCTAATATGATATCCAACATATCGCCAGAATCTTATATCTATAAACTGATACCTTTTGTACATTTTAGAATCTTACCAGAATAAGGTGTACAAATCACTTGTTGAACATTAACGTAAGCACTTTTTTACAATGCATGTAAGCCAGTCACACCACGGACTCAAAAAAGATCAATGAAGAACTCACTTGGTCGAGGCAGCGTTTATGAACCACGATCACTGACTAGGAAGGTAAAGCGCAGGTTCAAATGGTAAGTTTAATATCGTACCGTTCTTCATCTCCTAAGATACAACTCAACAGAACCTATTTATATACATAGTGAAATCAACGATGTCCTTCTGTTATTTCAGATTATTTGGCAACCGTTTATGTTAGTTGGGCCAGTAACGAGGGGTAGTACTGCAACCGACGTAGGTAGGATACTCACTTGATGGGTGAGTAGACAGCGTGGGGCACGACAGGAGGTGCCCCGCAGTCAGGTACCTCACAGGACACGCCCAGCCAGCCACTCGAACACTTGCATGTTCCAGCGGCGTCGCAGCTCCCACCGTTCCCACACGGGGGGAAGCAGCTCGTCTAAAAGAAAGACTACACTTTTTTACAAGACAGCGGGACTGCACTGTTTTACAAGACAGCGGGACTGCACTT